>JAHTLZ010002002.1:0-10447 GCA_023846285.1 Phrynocephalus versicolor
ATATGTCAAATCTCACTTTGATATAATAGTGATTATTATGGTGTACAGTTTATGAAAACCCCAAATTAACAATCTCACAAAATTAGAATATTACATGACATCAATAACACAAGGATTGGAAATAGAACAATATCAGACCTCTGAAAAGTATAAGCATGCATATGTACTCAGTACTTTGTTTGGGCCGCTTTTGCATCAATTACTGCCTCAGTTTGGCGTGACATGGGTGCTATCAGCCTGTGACACTGCTGAGGGGTTATGGAAGATCAGGATGCTTCAATAGTGGCCTTCAGCTCCACTGCATTGTTCGGTCTCATGTCCCTCATCTTTCTCTTGGCAATGCCCCATAGATTCTCTATATGGGGTTCAGGTCAGGCAAGTTTGGTGGCCAATCAAGCACAGTAATCCTGTGTTCATTGAACCAGGTTTTGATACTTTTGGCAGTGTGGGCAGGTGCAAAGTCCTGCTGGACAATGAAGTCAGCATCCCCATTAAGCTCATCTACGGAAGGAAGCATGAAGTGCTCCAAGATCTCCTGGTAGACAGCTGCATTGACCCTGGACTTAACGAAGCACAGTGGACCAACACCAGCAGATGACATGGCTCCCCAAATCAACACACACTGTGGAAACTTCACACTGGACTTTAAGCATTGTGCATTGTGTGCCTCTCCATTCTTCCTCCAGACTCTGGGTCCTGGGTTCCCAAATGAGATGCAAAAGTTGCTTTCATGAGAAAAGAGGACTTTGGACCACGGAGCAACAGTTTTCAGGAGCGGCTTGACAAGAGTAATACGACATTTGAAGCCCATGTCCAAAAGTGGAACAGATGATACATTTAGGCTACTTGAAAAATAATAAAAACATTGCTAATATTTTGAGGGTGGAACCCTCTTCCTCAGAGTTTTGCTTCAATTGGAAATACTGAAATACCAGGAATGAGCCACTCCCCCCCCCCCCCCGGTACCAAGGAAGAGGCAAATCGACCATCAACGGAGAGATGAGAAGATTGCAACACTGGGTAACCTATTTTTTAAAATTTGTTCCAATTGGCTACACTCAGTGGATTTTTCCAAATTCCATCCCAATCTTCAATCTTCTGCACCAACCCCCTCCCTCTTCGCTGGCAAGGCAGGAGCCATAGGCCTTGATAAGCCACGTTGAGGAGAGGCATGAATGTGTGTACATGAGTTGTGAGATGTCTTTGGAAGGACTGGGGCAATAAAACACCTCCCTCCCTTCAATTGGGGTGCAGCCTAGGAACATCCAAGCTCCAAGCCTCAACTAAGAAACTGCTTGGCTTCCCCCCCCCCATCTTGCCATGAACCTTGCATCTAAGAAATAACTCCCAGCAAATCCAGCTTTCGCCCTCGAAATAATAACAATGTTTCTGTTATTTTCTAGTAGCCTAAAGGTATCGTATGTTCCTCTTTTGTATTTGGTTTCTGTGATGGCTGCACGGCTCCTCAACTTGTTTTGCATCTAATGAGAATGAGAATGGTGGTGAGGTGTCATTAAATTAAAAATGAAGATGCCGAACAGAGATGTCATAAGAAAACTGAGAAACACAATGGAATGGGGAAGGTGCCTTTCAGTCCTCACCACAGATACCTGTAGCCTAATGGGCTTGAATCTGGATATCCGCCTTTCAGTTCTAGTATTCATACTTGTGCAGCAATCTCCTTGGAGGCCCATCAGACCGCCTCCTGGCTCTTGCTCTTCTCACTGCCCACCACTTCCCATTTAGACGCTTGCTTGTCTTTTCATTTGACCTCAGAGTCTATGGTAAAGCTAGGAGTGTTAGGACCCTCGTATACTATTGATTGGGAAAGCAGTGTTATGGCTTACCTTCTTCATTTCTTCGTAGGTAAGGAAGAGAATATTGAAATCATCCCTGTGGGTAGACCAGCCCTCTACATGGTCCAGCCAGAAACCAGCCACCACTAAGAAAAACACAGTTCCACACAAAAGTTAGAAGAGAAGCAACGACATTTGACAAAGTGCTGGACAGGACTTCTCAGGGCTGTAGTCCAAGGGCATCTGGGGACAAAAGATTGGGAACCGCTGCTATATGGAATGGAGGAAGGTGCCATCTTTTCCTTTCTATTAGGTAGAAAAATATGTTCAACTAATGTTGTGCTTGCTCTGCAGTGCCACCACTATTTATTTGGAATTGTTTGAAATGACCCCTCTGCCATGAAGAGTAATCCATATGCAGTCATCAAGAAAAATCATCGAACAGTACTTGCAAACTTAATAAAATGAAGAAAAGCACTGCAATAAATATCTGATGAAAACCTTGCTGTGAACAACATACTGGAAAAAAACTAATCAGTTAGGCAGGACAATAATGATGCCTGCAGACAGGCTGGCCTTTATTTAATGCAGTTGACAAACAGACTTTAATTGTGTGATATGTTCTTGTAATAATGAATGGGTGTGTGCACCTATAGGTCGTGTTTCAATAGTGTAGTCAGATGAGAGAGGGAACAAGCAAAAGAGAAACACCATGAATTAAATGTGAGGGAATCTGCTCCTAGTTCTCAATCCTGTTAGAATGTGTGGGAAGACCTTTTTTTTCTGAAGCAAAAGCTTAGTACTATTAATTACTTAATTGACAAGTCTGAAAGTTTCCCCTCCTCATCCATTACTCATTCCCCTTCCTTCCAAGTAATAAGTGCAAGGATTACCTTTGGTCGTGTACAGATTTAAATTATTGGCATAACAAACTGACCAGAGATGAGGTAACTCCTGCATGATTTTACTTCTGAAATGGAGAAATGTCTGAAGTTCAAGCTGGATTCCGAAAAGGAAGAGACTCCAAAAATCATATTACAAGTAGTTGCTGCCCATAGGAACATACCACACAATTTCAGAACAACATCAGTCTACAGCCTACATACAGCAAAGCCTTTAAATGTGTGGACCACAAGGTCTTAATTGTTATGAAAGAAATGGGTGTGCCTCAGCACTTGATGATCTTGTAACACAATATATGTTGGAGACAAGATGCAATAGTTAAGATAGAATATGGAAAGACAGAATGGTTTCCAATAGTAGAATGTGTCACCCTCCAAGGGGTGGGCATTAGCAGCCCTGACAATGCTGGAACTTGCCCTTCTGTCATACCTAGCCTTCAATATAGGACATAGAAGCAAAAATGACCACCACAGCCTCAAAGAACTGTATAAATGTTAACATTTTAAAAAATCTACATGAAATGGAACCATGTACAGTGCAACCTTGACCACTGGTGCCTAGAATAATACAGTATTTAAGAGCAAGGGGTTATTGATGAAAAACGTATGGGGCAAACAACATTTTCTTCCAGAACTGTGTGTAAAAGGATGCGAGAGTTACATCCTTCTCCCAGATCTGTGTAGGAGGTTATGCATCAGATGGACTACAAATGCCTGCCTTTGATAAGATGCAAAGATGCCCTGATATTTTCCTACTTACAGACGTGATCTTAACTATTTTACTCAACAGAGCTGGGTTTTCCTCCTCGTGTCCTATTTCCTCTCCATGTACATAATAAATCTCTTCCCTCATCATAATGGCTGCCTACTTCTCGCCCCCCCCCAATCCCACTGTGTTCAGGGACAAGGGTTCTGGTGCATGAAATAATCACATTCTCTTCCATCCTCTGTCTCTCACTACAATCTGTAACCACACTTTTCTCCCTAACATGGTAGTTAACAGAGAAAGTGGGGGCTACATGAAGTGTGCGTGAGTGTGGAACAAGAGTGTTCCTTAAATTCTCATTGGTTTAGTGAAGTTCTGCTATTCAATCCTTGAACATGAGTCCCGATACAACTACCTCTGGCGTGACCTTTTGAAAACACTCTCATCTGCATTCTCTCCAGTTCTATTTAGGCACTAGGTCTGCAACTGTGCAGAAGAAAAACAGCAGTAGTGATGGTAGTGTGTGTGTGTGTGTGTGTGTGTGTGTGTGTGTGTGTGTGTGTGTGTAACCCCCTCCAATTCTCTCTCCCCACTGATAGGTCACTCTGGCCTCTCCAAGAGGATCACAAGCATTTTCGGCTGGACACATTTAACAGTACTCTTAAGACCAGGAGTTTGCTTTACCGGGTGAAGAGGGTACCCAATGGTTTACAAGGGTGTCCCAAGTCCCAGCTAACCTTTTAGCCTTTTCCCTTGTTCCAAGTGCAGTTATGGAAAAAGAGATTGTGTTCTGAAATCATAGATCCCATATACGGACAAATATATTTTGGATTATAGTGCCAGGAAATTCTTACCCTTGCCAGCTAGAAACCTTTCTATCAAATCTTCAAAGTCTAATTCTTCCAGTTTGCGTGAATATTTTGAAAAATGATAGTAGGAGACCAAGACATCCTTTGGGTTTCTGAGCACATAAATAACCTGTAGGGATCATTAAAATTAATATTGGATTAAGGAGTGGCAGCAATGCATACCAAAATCACGTGCTTCCCTCCACAAAAGGCACATGTGGATTCTGGACCCTTTTAAAAAACACCTCTACGATGTAGTTGGTGCTGGGTCTTGGGTCGAAAGCTGCTTGGATACACTGTTTGGCTCTTTTGGGGGCTGCATGTGACTCACAAGCCAGATGACATCTGCCTCTGACCTACTAGATGATGTGATTTTATATTTCAAAAGTTTTATGCTCCTTTTGATTGCCACCTTTTTAGCCCCTGTTGTGATTCTGTACAATGACATTAATTCACACATTGGCTGAGGAAGAAAGAGAAGCTTCTGGAGGATGAGTAGCCATTTCCTTTTTCTTCTGTAACACACACTGTGGAACTCCCTGCCACAGAATGTGGTGATGGCATCTAGCCTGAATGCCTTGAAAAGAGAATTGGACAGATTCCTGGGGAGAAGTCCATCACAGGTTACAAACCATGATGGAGATGTGTAATCTCTGGGCTTTAAACCAGGGTACTTCAAGGGCCAGATGCAGGGGAGTGGTATCAGGAGACAGATATCTAGTCTCATGTGCTCCCAGAGGCATCTGGTGGCGTCACTGTGAGATACAGGAAGCTGGAATAGATGGGCCTTTGGTCTGATCCAGCATGGCTCTTCTTATGTTCTTATGTTCTTACTGTGAAACAGATCTTACAAGAGACATACTATAACTGAAAAGAACCGGTTGCTTACCTGTAAATGTGGTTCTGCGAGTGGACCTTTGTCAAGCTACACAGATGGGTTTCCCACCATGCACGTGTGAGGCTTGGACTTCCTTAGCAAATACCAAAGTTGCCTCCAAGGGAAGTCCAGCTCCAAAATGTGCGCCTGCTGAGGTGGAACAGGCTGAGTGTCATGGCCATGCCTGTGACACTTTTACACATCCAGGCAAATGGCTCCACACCTAGAGGCCATTCAGATGCAGACACCAATCGGGTGTGCATACACACCCGAGAAGGGAGAGGGACTGATTCATCAGCCCAATGATTGTTGGCGGAGCGGATCCCTGGACAAAGGAATGATTGTGACCTCCACGTGGGAAGCAAGGAATCCAGGGATCTGCCAGGGAAATGTGGGGGTGGAGGGGGACACCCGGACATGGAAACGAGCACCAGGAGGGGCAGCCCCATTGGTGCACAGCGCATTCCAAGGGGCTGTACCAGAGGAGTTAAAAAGGAGGCTGTGAGGAAAACAACCCCTCTTTTCCCTAATGGGAGTGGAGGCACAGGACACTGATGGGGTGGACACCCTGGGGTGTACCTAGCAGCCGGGAACATCAAAGGTATGGGTGTTCCTTCTGGAAGAGTGTTCCCACGTTACATGGTTTGGTGCCAAGGGGCAGCACCTGGGACTGGAGGAGCATGCCTACGTTACATGGTTTGGTGCTGGGGTAGCACCTGGGACTGGAAGAGCGTGTCCACGGTGCATGGTTTGGTGCCAGGGGAAGCACCTGGTACTGGAGGAGCATGCCCACGTTAAATGTTTTGGTGGCCAGGGGCATGCAGTAGGGCGACCTGTGGTCAGGCTGTGGATGCTGATATTTCACCATCAACTGTGATGGTCATGTCTCCTCATTGTACAATCATGCCATTAAGGGGAGCTCAGGTGTAAGCAACAAGGAGCCCGAAAGCTGACACTGGAAGGCCCGTTGAAACCAAGGCTTAGGTAATCCAAAGAAGCCTGAGCCTGGAAAGGATTAGTGGGTGAAGCCTGCAAGCTGGGTGGAGCCATAGCCTAATGGTCTGGCGCCGAGTCCTGGAAGTGAAGCCCCATTTGAGGGGAAGTCACAGAGAAGTCCTGCTGAATAGGGAGAAATCCAATGACAAAAGTGGGGCACCCAAGGAGGATGAGGGGCGCCTTTGTCTGGAGGAGCCTGAGTCCAAAGAAGCCAGACTTGAAGTAGAGAAAAGGCACTCATTGGACCAAGAACTGTTTGGATTCAACATTTTTGGCGGGGGGGGATGTCTTGAAGGGAAATGTATTCAGATTATGGCAGCAGTTTTTTTCCTCTTTTCTTTTTCTTTTAATCGTCGAGAGACCAAATTAGTGGCAACTTGATGGGATTCCCCAAGACAAAAAAGGGAGACTTAGAATGGCCATCTGTGAGGAGAATTTTCCCTTCACAGCTAACACACTTTCTGAAGAGGCCCTGAGGGGCCACAAACCATGAGAAGAAAACAAAAACAAAAACAAAAACAAAAACAAAACTAAATTACAAAAAGGGAAGGAAGAAAACAAAAATCTTTATCTTCCTAAATGAAGAGACTAATGACAGGAGAGAATATTCTGAGATGCAACCAACATGGCAGCTAAAGGGAACTGAGGGATTTGGGCGGGAAGCTTCCCGCACATGCTCAGTGCGAGGGGGGAGGAGACCAACAAACTTTCCTTTGCTAGGGAAGTCCAAGCCTTGTGCGTGCATGCTTGGGAAACCCATCTGTGTGGCTTCATGAAGGACACAATGAAGAATAAAAATCTATCCTTTCTCCCTTCTGGAAATATTATTGGCGCTGCTTTTTCTCTGTAGTCTAGATCCATGCTTTTTCACAGAGTGCACACACACACTCACACACACACACAGAGAGAGAGAGAGAGAGACAGAGAGAGAGACAGAGACAGAGAGACAGAAAGACACACACACACACACACACACACACACACACACACAAAATAGCAGAAAGTGGTTTCGAAGGCTGTTGAAGGTCTAGTACAGGGGTCTGCAACCTTTAAGACATAAAGAGCCACTTTGACCCGTTTCCGACGGAAAAAAAAAACTGGGAGCCGCAAAACCATTGCGACATTTAAAACAAATATATACAACCACCGCCGCCGTTCTCGCTGTTCCGCCTCAGCAACCGGGCGCCGGGCCAGCCGCCATTCGAGGCTCCGTGAGGAGATGACCCACGCTCCGGGCCTACCAGTGCCGCCACGACCTCTCTCCACACACACACACACACACACACACACACACACACACACACACACACCCTTCTTGCAGCCGTGGTGTGTGTGCATGTGTGGGCAAAGTTTGGCTTGTGAAGGAGATGGAGGGAAGGGGCGGGGATGCAGTGGAGACCCGGCCAGGCGATGCGGTCGCCCCCGTCGCCTTCCAAGGGATGCCGAGGCTGAAAGAAGCGGGAGGGCGAGTGGCGCGCCGGGCCACCGTGGATCTCCCCGGTCCGGTCCTCCATTACTCTTTCGGACCCCCTTTTTGTCCGTCCAGGCCTCCGCCGCCGCCGCCACCACGACGACCACCACCACCCGACCAGCTGCTTGGGCCTGGCCGCCGCCGCCTCCCCTCGCCCTTTTCCCGGGCAGGTGTGGCCATTGGGGCCGCTTCCCCCTCGCCGCCTCCGCCTCCGCCTCCTCCACTGCCGGCGGATGGGCTCGTGGTGGGAGGAGGGGGAGGAGGAGGAGGATTACCAACACGCGTGGCTTCCTGCTGCTTCTGCTGCTGCTGAGCGGCCCCTGACCCCCGTGGCAGGAGTAGACCCCGGCGGCCACCGACGCCACCCCACCACCCCTCCAACGCCAACGCCGCCGCCATCCTGGCCCTGGCCAGCCCGGGAGCCTTCGCCATGGCCGAGGAGGCGGTGGTGCACCGGCGGCGGCAGCAGCGGCTGCAGCAGCACCAGGAGGAGGAGGACGAGGACGAGGAGGACGAGGACGAGGAGGACGAGGACGAGGAGGATGAGGAGGGCGGTGGCGGCGGTGAGCTGGAGTCTCCCCCGCGGTCCTAGTTTAAGTGCCGCGGGACCCCTTCCACGAGGGGAGCCTCCCGGAGCCGCAGCAAAGTTTCCAAAGAGCCGCATGCGGCTCCGGAGCCGCAGGTTGCAGACCCCCGGTCTAGTAGTTTTGAGTTTCCTCTCATTCTTCCCTTGAAAAGCCCTTCAAGATGGCAGGATGGGTTTTCCTGCCAAAAGCCAGACCGATCTCTTGTTGGGTATCAAAGGTTTTTAAAAAAACATTATCTGTAGGTCTTTTCATTCTGATTACTAAGATGGGAATACTTCTTGATTAGTAAGCTTCAAGGGGCTGAAAAGTTTTTATTTGAGCTGGTTGTTTGCACCTGTCTGTAATACATTAATTTAGAGCAAGATACAATTAATTAGCAAATTGGAGGAACCAATAGCAGTGGTACGTCCTACCTTTCCTCTACCACTTCTCAATCCCTTTGGTACCAAGTAATAAGGCAAATGAGAAGCAATGAGACGTGGTGATTCACGCTTGGCAAAATCCACATTGCGGATGTTGTACTCCACCCATGGCACTCTGTCCATTAGGTCGGCCTTTTCAGTCCCATTTCGATGACCTTCATAATAAATCAAGCTCAAAATGTTCTGAGTCCACACGGTGCCTGTGAATAAGAACAGCATGATGTAATTCCTTCTTTGACATCAAAATAAATTCCCCTCTTAAAGTAAATGTCTCTTCCTTGTGAGTAGACATGGGCACGGAGCGGCGAAATTGTCATTTCCGTTTTCGGTTATCGTTTCCGTTATGTAACGGAAATGGTAACGATAATTACACTGCTCCAGCTCGAACCCAACCCAAAAAAAGAAAAATTGGGTCGGGTTTTTCGTTGTCGTTAATGGCATCGCGGCGATCGCGTGATGCCAAGCAGCACAGAAAAAAAGTTTTAAAAAGTTAAAAACCGACTCCCGGCCAAAAAAGCAGGCGAAAATATGCCTGCCTGAGGACACCTACCAAAGTGTGGTTTCTGGGGGGGAGGGTCCCTGGCCTTCCCCCCTCCTGTCCTGGGCTGCTTGCACCAGGCTGGGGGGGTCATCCTCGTCGTCTGTCTCGCATGCCATGAGGTGGGGGGAAACCAAAATGGCGACCGCAATTTTTCTTTAGAAATCGTGGTCAAAAAACACACCAAATCACCACAGAAACATGTGAAATTTATTTATTTTAAATGCCTGATTTTTAATAGTAGCAGCAGTGGGTGTTTTATAGCAATAAAATGACGCATTGATTTTATTTTATTTTATTTTATTTTATTTATTTTTTTAGACCTGCCCATTTGGGCTAGGCATGGGATGGGGCCATGCAATTTTTTTGAACCATTCCACCAATGGCATGGCCAGGTTTTGACTGACACTTCTGGATGTGCCAGAGGGCATAAAAAGCCGAGGCACCTTCCAGAAGTCGCAGTCGGGTCTTGGATGTGGAGGGTGGAGGGCTGTGTGGCTGGCTGCTGCTGGCTGATTGGAGGGCGGCTGGAAGCTTTAGATTTAAGTTAGGTGGGGAGGGAGGGAATTGAATTTAGAAAATAATTTCTTTGATTCTCTGCAGCTTTGTCTGCTGAAGGGAATAGCAGTTTATTCTTTTTTTTCCTCTGGCAGTTTGTGAGGATTTTTTTTCTGATATTGGGTAAAGGGAGAGGTTCAACTGGGAGAAGGTGTGGATTTGTTTTAAAAATATATTACATTGGGATGTCAAATCACGCTAAATCGCAGTGGAAACGACAAACGAAAAATGAAAAAAATGAAATGACAAATTTTTGAAAAATTTCACGACAAACGGAAACGACCCGAAACGGACCCGTTCCGACAAACGAAAACTCGAAACGTCATTTTTTCTGGTCATGCCCATGTCTACTCGTGAACATATGATTTAAATTGCAACACCAGAAAAGGCAATATGGGAGACCAATTTTGGAGTCTAAGAATACATAGTACAATCACGTCATGTACTGCAAGACAAAAGGATGGTGTACTTCCTTGGAATAAATAAAAGTGATGTAGTGCATTTTTGCCCTCAACTTGCTATCTACCAATATAGAATTAAATTTTAGGGGTAAAGGTAATTAATCCAAGCAGAGTGCTGGAAAATTGGTGCCACTGGTGGAATGTAAAGTAATGGTGGCTTGGAAGAATAGAGGACGCACTCTGATTCCCTCATATTCATATTCACACACATATGCTTTCCAATTCACTTTTCATCCCATTTTTTCCTATTATGAATTCTGACTACTCTGGGGCTTTTGGACTTTA
>JAHTLZ010002003.1:9558-34518 GCA_023846285.1 Phrynocephalus versicolor
TTGTTGTTGTTGTTGTTGTTGTTGTTGTTGTTGTTGTTGTTGTTGTTTTCCCCCGCCCCTTTAAGACACAGGAATCAGGACAACAACAACAACAGGGCTCGGGGCGGCTTCCACCGGCAGACGGAGGTGAGCCTGCATTTTTTCCTCTCTCTTTTTCTCCCCCCCCCCCCACGCAGGCAGGAGCAAGGAAGTGTGGAGGGGGTGGGAACGCAGGAAGAGCAACAAACCCCCAAGATCTCTGGTCCGAATTTAAGTGGCCAGCAGATCTTAGGAGTCGTGTGAAAAGGCTCTTAGAGACCGAGTGCCCAACCGAACTGTGATTCAAAACCCATTAATTTTTCGCAAAGTGCCAATGCAGCAATTTAAACCTGAATGCAGGTGGCTGTGAAGGGGCAATGTTGGGTGCCCACAGAAAGGGCTCCGAGGGCCACCTTTAGCACCTGTGCCATAGGTTCGCCAACATTGTCCTAAGTTCTTCTCGGACCTTAGTGTTAGAAAACAAGCCTTGAGACCAATATCAGTCTTGCACAGAAGAGCCAGAATTAGCCCTTTTAATCCCTGGACTGTAATGATCACGGTGACAGTTAAAGCCGGCAGTTCCAATGACAGTGAGTCTGGTATCTGTCCCAGATTTCAGTCCAAACGCTACAGGAGCTCTCCAGGGTGCTGAACTTTCTCCCCAGCAATTTCTCCCTTCCCACCTTCCTTTATTGTCCATTAATCTTCACATCTCTACACTGCAATCAGGAGCGGGTCCTGGCCTCCAGGGACACACAGGGTTCTAAGTCTCAGCGGTCTTCTGAATTTTTGGCTGCAGTCTTCTTTGGGATTATTGGCTGAGCTGAAGTAGAGGAAATCTTTCACAATATCAAAGTTTCTTCATTGCCAACATCAAGGTTATGCAACTCTTCTGTAATCACTATTTTTGCCTCAGCGTTCCACTGGATTCCTGCTAGTGGCAGACATGCACAGACCCATGCAAGTATGTGCAGTAAGTATATGTAGTAATAATTCTGTAATAATGAGTCCAGGCTGGCCCCATCTTTGCTGTCCTTCTACAAGCAGGCGAAGACCTTTCTTTCCCTTGATGCCCTGCTTGCTGCCTGAGTGGGATTTTAAAAAAGATGGTTGTGTATTACTGCTTCAAATGCGATTTTAGTACTGCGTTTGTTTACTGTTTACTGTGGCATTTAATTCTTTAGTGTTTGTAAACTTTTTTATTTTTGGCTATAGATATTGTCTTCGAATGATGTCAGCTGCCTTGGGCCGTTACTCAAGTAGAAAGTACATGTTAAATAAAATAAAATAAAATAAAATAAAATATACAATATAATGCTATATCCAGCACACTCATGGCAGTGAGTCCGCTTACCATATTTTGAGTTTTTGGTATCCGCCTGTTTTTGACGAGGTCACCAAACAGTTTATTGGCTGGTAGCTTATCAGGGTCTGGGTTTAGTCCACTGAGAAGCCGCCCTCCTCTTTGGAGGAGAAAAGCAAATCAATTAGATATATTGCTTCCCCTTCGTTTCCTAAAACGTTGCACACACACACATATTTATTGAATTGAATTTTATTTATTTTATTTATTTATTTACATATCCAAAGCTCTCGCTCAGCAAATGGAGAGTCCCTTCAAACCAGCGCTTGGGAGCGTTACTGTGGCTGGACTACAGCTCCCAGAGTCCCTCTGCCCGCTGGAGCGAGGGATTCTGGGAGTTGTGGTCCAAGGAAGGTCCACCCGCGGCAGTTCAATAGGGAGCCTCCCCCGAATGGAAGGATGAGCCCCGCCCACTCCCGCCAAGGCCCCGCCCACCGCCGGAGGGGAGGGGAGGGGAGGGAGCGCCTGCTACGGTTGCCATGGGAACGGGACGCGCTGGAGGGAGCGCCATGGCCAAGAACAAGGTGGGGCGGGAGGGCAGATTTTTTTTGGGGGGGGGGGCGGGGGGTCGCTGGCATGACTGGGGAAGGGGCTGCCCCCCCCCCCCAACCCTTGCACCAACCCCTACCCAAAAGATGCAATGGGGGGAGGGGGATTCTACCCCCTGGGGGGGGGTTGGGGGGGGGGGACACCCTTAATAGCATTGCATACTCCCCCCCCCAAAAAAAGGAGAGAAATAAATACCTTAGTCAGTGTCTCAACATATGGTTGAGAAAAAGTTGTCAGTGGTTTTGGTGCAGGAGAATATGATGGTATGTGTGTGTGTGGGGATAGAAGCTACTAAAAGTTACTTTTGGGGACTACACCTCCCAGAAGCCTCCAGTTGGTAGGGCCACTATGGAATATTAACTTTTCTTATCACTGGAATGGTCACTTTGGAAAAGTAACTTCCAAGCCCTAGGAGTTCATGTGTACTCTGTAGGGCCACTTTGGATAAGTAACTTTTCCTATCACTGGTATGGTCACTTTGGAAAAGTAACTTCCAAGCCGTGGGAGTTCATTAGTAGTCGGTAGGGCCACTTTGGAATACTGTATTAACTGTTCCTATCACTGGTATGGTCACTTTGGAAAAGTAACTTCCAAGCCCTGGGAGTTCATGAGTAGCCGGTATGGCCACTTTGGAATATTAACTTTTCCTATCACTGGTATGGCCACTTTGGAAAAGTAACTTTTTAAAGCCCTGGGAGTTCACTAGTATTTCATATGGCCAATTTTGAAAAATAGCTTTTGTTCTTATGTTCTTATGCTCTCATTAGGAGTAGCTGGTGTTTGCCTCTTTAGAAAAGTAACTTTTCCAAGTCTTGGTAGTTCACAAGCAGTCAGGATGGCCACTTTATAAAAAGTAACTTTCCTAAGATCTGGGAGTTCTTTCCAGCCCCACCTCAGAAACCCTATTTTTCCCCTCCCATAAACTAGAGTACAGTGGACTCTTGTACAGTATAACAAACTGTTTGTATAACATACAATTTGTACAACATAAAATATTCCGGAGATAGGGGAAATTTGCTTAACAGAATCGCCTATGGGCCAAATCCGTACAACATAAAAATGGGATCTTTAATGCATTCCTATGAGAAATTTGTATAAAGGAAAATTTGCTTAACATAATTTCATTTGGAACGAATTAATTCCTTTATACAAGGTACCACTGTACCTGCGGTATGTCTGAGATACAGGATTCCCTCTTACCCCAGTATTCCTGACCAGGTGTGGCTTGATACTTATACGTACCTGCTGGTGACTCATGTAGCTGATCAGCCCTATTTTTGGGATGCAATTTGACAGCAAACCCCATCCCCACAACAATACTTGGCCCGATTTGGAGACAATTTTTTTTTTCAAAAAATGCCACCTAGCATGTTGATGAATTCTGCAGAGCCCAAAAGCTTACACCATCATGTGAAATTTTAGTTGCACGTAAATGAAGGTATTGCATGCCTTTGGATGGGGTGTTGGTTTGGGTCCATGGACAAGGATTGGTATTTCTGATTATCTCTATTGATCAGGTGTGTTGTCATATCTGCAACTTGGCAGTTAAGTTGTGGGGCGGGAGTGGGGAGGAGGTTAAAGTTTATGGGTGGACAACTGGTAAACTTTATCCTCAATCAATCACTGGGGCATTATGTTGCTTCCTCTTATTATCGGAATGGTTCGTGGTATGATAGCGATGAAGCTAAACAAGAGAAATGCTTTGTATCAGGTGCCCCCCCGCCCCCGCCCCAATTTTTGGACTTCAACTCTCAAAACCCTCAGCCAGTAGGGACAATGATAAGGGATTATGGGTGTTGTGGTCCAAAAAATCTGGGGCTAACCAAAGATTCCCCTGCTTGGTCTGGGCCTGTGTTATGTCCAAGAAAGCACACCTGCTTTGCAGCTTCCTGCAGGCCAAAATAAAGGTATAATTGTAAAACACCCCCCCCCCAGTTCCATTGTCTCTGCTATATTCACATACAGCCCAAGTTGTTCTCTGTCTTTTTTTGCTTGGATATGTCCTTTCCTTTTTAATTATACTGATCCTGTCCTTCACTGGCTTAAAAAGTGCCAGGAGTGCTTGTTCTTTTGGTTAAATTTGGACACACTGGAAAAGCATACGTGTATTCATAGTATTACAGTTTGTTCTACCGATGACCAGCTCCAGTGAGGAAATTCTTCCTAAAGCTTAGTAGAATTTCTTTTTCTCGTAGCTTGGATCCATTACTTGGAATCTTAGCTTCTGCATTTGGAGAGGACAGTAAAAGTAAAGGTTCCCCCCACACATGCGTGCTAGTCGTGTCCGGTTCTAGGGGCCGGTGCTCATCTCCGTATTCAAGCCGAAGAGCCAGTGTTGTGCAAATCCGTGGCCATGTGTCCAACATGGCTGCATTGGAACACTTTTTACCTTCCCGCTTTTTACAGCGGTACCTATTTATATGCTTTCGAACTGCTAGGTTGGCAGGAGCTGGGGTTATCAGCAGGAGTTCGCTCCGCTGCGTGGCACCCGGGATTCGAACCGCCGAGCTGCTGACTTTGCAGGCGACAGTTTTCAGAGTCTTTGTTTGTTTGTTCATTTGTTTATTTGAAATATTTTCACCCCACCTTTCTTCTTTAAAAAAGGGCACGATGACTTTTCGATTGATAGTTGTGCATTACGTCTTGGACTGGATATGTAGTATTACTTGTGTTTTTCTATTGTTAGTTTCCTATCTCCATTGGCATTTTCCCCCTTTATATTTGTCCACTTATTGTTCTTAGCTTTAATATTGCTGTTTCAATCAGAAAGATGCCGCTTCACACTCATTGTTTTTAGCTTTGAATATTGTCTTTAGTGTTTCTTGGCAGCTGTCGTATGCTTATTGTCTCCAAGTTTTTATATAGTAGTACCTTGGTTTATGAGCATAATACATTCCGGAAACATGCATGTTAACCAAAATTCATGCTGGGCCAGGAGCCAGAAGCCAGCGGCTGCAGCGGCCAGGAGCTGGCAGGTATTTTGGATTATATCAGTATTTTGGTTTGTCAGCATGTTTCTGGAATGAATTATGCTCATAAACCAAGGTACTACTGTACATACATGCATTATTAAAAAGCAATATTTAAAGCTAAAAACAGTAAATATAGAAATGCTAAAAAGGCTCAAATACTGCACAAAAAACAGTCAAGAAAAGCCACTCCAAAAACACATTCAGAACAGTAAAGTGCAACATCCAGATCTGCAGCCCCAAAGACACAGCGTGGCTCCTGATGGTCCTTCCTCTCTGGTGATATGCCCTCTGCTCTCTTGTTACTTCACGTCCTTTGTTCCGCAACAAGTTTTGTACTGTGACAGCATTGGTCGCGATCACGAGGTTTTGTCCCTGTTTCAGTGTTCCCACAGTTGTGATAACTTGTCTCTTGACAAGTGTTACCGCACAGTCTACCTTCCTTTTTTCCTTTTTTTTTTGGGGGGGGGGGTTTAAAAAGTTTCTTTTTTGATATTTGGATTTACTGATATTCTGGTTTTCATATGCCAATGTGGCAGCATTGATAATGTTTTGTTTCTTATACATTTGAGTTGCATGGTTTTTCCCGTAGGGCAGGGGTGCCCAAACTTTTTTGCAAGGAGGGCCAGATTTGTCAAGGTGAAAATGTGTGGGGGCCGACCATTCAGCTACATTTGGCCTCCGGGCCGGACTTTGGACAAGTCTCTTTAACAGGCATGTCCAAACTTCATCCCTCCAGATGTTTTGGACCACAACTCCCACAGTACTTTGTCATTGGCAATCTAAGCTTAGAATTCTGGGAGTTGTGGTCCAAAACATCAAGAGGGCTGAAGTTTGGACATGCCTGCTCTATAACATGCAAGGAGGCAGGGAGGATGCTGCAGCAACAGTAAGCTAGGCAGGTGGCTGGGGGGATGGACAGGTAGGGAGGGCAAGCAAACCATAAAACTGCAAGCTGATGTCTCCTTCCAGTATGGGGAGGGGCCAGCTGGCAGGGATGAGTGACAGGCTGAGCTGGGGGGCAGAAGAGGCCGTGGGCCGTTTGAAATTTGAAAATGGGCTGCATTTGTCCCCCAGGCCTGACTTTGGACATGCCTGCCATAGGGAAATTAATGAGATATGTCGCTTCACACACTAACCACTAGATCAGTGGTTCTCAACCTGTGGGTCGCCAGATGTTCCTGAACTGCAACTTCCAGAAATCCCTTCCAGCACAGCGAGTGGTGGAGGCTTCTGGGAGTTGCAGTCCAGGAACATCTGGGGACCCACAGGTTGAGAACCACTGCACTAGATGGACCCAAAAGCTGTGCTAACAATGCCCGCCAGGTTACCAGTACAGTTGTTACTTCACGTCCTCTTAACCGGGACAAGAAGCGGAACAGAAGAGGGACAAGAGAAAACCCAAGCCCAGTGCTAGGTACAGATTTGTTTCACTTAGCACCCGTTCCGGGGGTGTGGTCGAGACAAATTTCAGTTGTTGCGAGACGGACATGAAGTAACCTTTTTTTTGTACCGCTCCTAAACGCAACAACTACAGAGACAAAACGGACGTGAAGTAACCTGGGACAGTTCACTCTCTGCTGCTGTCCATGGATGCCTCCTCTCTGCTATCAAAGAATATTGCACTTAATTTTCTCTCATCAGCCCAAGTGTGGAGGCATAGGCCTCAAGAGCTGTTGGTTCTTCCTTTCCAGCTGGTCAATGTTCTTGCACTAGTGCCAGGTGTAGCCAGAATATGAACATTGCACGGGTGTTGCAGGTGCCTGGGAATACCCGTCCATGACCGTGTTTCTTGTCCACAGTGGGCAAAAGACACTCCCCCAACAAATTTAGTTTAAAAAAAACACACCATTAAAATGCTTTGGCTCTGGGTATGTTGTAGACATGGGGTGGGGTGGCTCAGTGGACTAGACCACTGCAAAGTCGGCAGCTTGCTAGTTCGAATCCCAGGTGCCACACAGTGGAGTGAGCCCCAGCTGTTAACGCCAGCTCCTGCCATCCTAGCAGTTCGAAAGCATGTATTTGTGTTTATAATTGGAAGTTGAGTCATGGCTACTGGACTTTTTTTTGAGAGATAGAAACGTTTCGCTGCTCATCCAAACAGCTTCATCAGTCTGAATACAGCTAGTGCAAGTCCTCCATCTTATAGTCAGCTTTGACCTCTTGTCACCCTGGTCTGAATTAGGCTCATAAGATGAACAATGGCCTGAATAGGCTCATTAGGGAGACAATAGTGGACTAGATGGCCCAAGAGGTCTCTTCCAACTCTATGATTCTATGATTCTATCCATAGCCTTAAGGTGAACAATGGCCTAAGGTGCTGAAACCTATCAAGAATGGGTTGTTAGCTATGGCCTTGATGGTGAAGGCTTTTGGTACTTTGGAAAGCACAGCCTGATAAGTAGCAGACAGACTATGCCTGAGGCCACCACCTCTGTTGAGGGAGGGGTTTTCAGTGCTCACATTAATGGCTTCCCTTACTCCTCTCTCAAACCACTTATCTTCTTTGTCTAATATGTGTACATCCTCATCTTTGAACGAGTGCCCTTTTGTCCTTCAAATGGAGATGTACTGCTGATTCTGGTCCTGAGCTGTTACCTCTCCTATGTTGGGCCATCCTTCTGTTTAATTGCTGTTTAGTTTCTCCAATATAGAGGTCTGCACACTCCTCACTGCATTGGACCACATATACTATATTGCTGCTTTTATGTTTTGGTATTGGATCCTTTGGGTGGACAAATCTCTGCCTTAGTGTGTTTGTGGGTTTGAAATAAACAGGGATGTGGTTTTTTGCCAAATACCCTTATAAGCTTCTCAGACACTCCAGCCATGTAAGAAACGCCCCCATCAGTCCCATATAGAAAACAGTATTTTGTGTAATAAGTTTATTATTAATATTCCATCATCTTAACATTTCACATTTCTAAGTTAATTTCTACAAACAGTTCCAGTTGTTATTCATCATATTGTCTGGGTGCGCTTAATGTTAATTACATCACTTCTTAGTACCACCTAATGCATTGTTTCTTCTCTCCAACCAATCATAAAATCTATTCCATGTTGAGTAATACACAGAGTCCTCTTTTTCTTTGATTCTCAATGTCATTCTGTCCATCTCAGCACAGTCTAAGATTTTATGTATGATTGTTACCTCCTTAGGTATGTTTTCATTTTTCAACATGTGGGCCCAAGTTATTTTAGCAGCAGTCAAGATATGTACTATAATATATCTATCCTGAACGTTAACATTTCCTGGCGTAATACCTACTAGAAACATTTCTGGCTTAAATTCTATATTCAGCTTAGTTATTTCTTTGAGCCATCTATGTATTTTAAGCCAATATTTCTATTTTTGATGTCTCGTTTTTCAGGACATCTGGGTCCTTTTCTTGATAGAGGAAGAGGTAGTTTGGGGCTGCGTTCTTAACTTAAACCTCCCATTTCATCTGCTTCTTCAATTGTCTCATTGCAGAATGTCAACTACAAAGGGCCTTATGGTTACCCAAAACTGAAAGAACGGTGAGTATTGCCTGGCTCCCCTTCCATATTCGTCAGCTGCCTCATCCCTGTCCGTCCTGTTCAGCATTATCTGTCTATGGGCTTGATTTACCAGCATCTCCCAGAGTTTCTCACGGGACTCCTTTGCACCCTTGTCTGCAAAGACCACCCACTCCTGATCTCTCTTGGCTCGTGGTGCTTTCTGGAGAGGGGACTAGTGAAAAAGGAAAGAAAAAGCAAAAGCAAAGTGTTCTGCTTATATACTGCCCCATACCCCTTCAAGTAGTCTCTGGGCGGTTTACAGTTTCATTACAGTATGCAGCCTACACATTGCCCCCACCCCCAGGCAAGCTGGGTACTCATTTTACTGACCTTGGAAGGATGGAAGGCTGAGTGAACCTTGAGCTGGCTACCAGGGATTGAAGCCCCAGGTCGTGAGCACAGTTTTACCTGCAGGACAGGCATTTAACCACGGCGTCACGAGGCTCTTTTATGTACAGCATATTTTATCAGATGTCAGCCAATATGCTGGTTAGGGTTTTCCAGAGTGGTTGTCAAAAGAGGAAGAAGATAAAAGAAAAAAAAACTTCCCATATCTTTGAGATGTCTGAGGAAGTAGATTTGGATCCACAAAAAACTCACATTAAAATACAGCAGTTAAGTCTTCAAAATACCACGTTGTTTTTGTCTTGCTTAATTTTTTATGTTTCTTTTCTTTTTGCTTATTATGCTAGCACCGACGAAAACACCCACCACCACTTAAAAAATATCCCGTATGTCTGATATTCGTACTGAGAGGATCCGGCTTCCTGAGCATTCCCATCATCAATCCCTTAATAAACTCTGGCCAGAGGTGGGGTCTACTGGGCCATGTGCAGTTCTTTAGGCCCTTACTTCAGTTACTACCCAAAAAAATCACATCTGTGCCTTCTAGGAGATAATTGGGGGGGGGGGGATTCTTCCAACTTCCCAGTGCCCACTCCATATCTTTTAATTTAATTTTTTTCTACTAGAGAATTCAAGCAGGATGCATGAAAAACAACAGCAGCAACTGTGTTTGACCAGGAAGACAGCAAAATTAATATGGCCATCCATGGTCTGGGTCCCTGACCTCCGGAAATTGCCCCACCCGGCCTTACGCTTCCTGAAAGAATAAATAGAGGCTTGTAGAAACCTTCAAGTTCTCATCTTTGGGCACTTTAACACGACCCCTAAGATCCGCTGGCCACTTAAATTCAGATCAGAGATCTTAGGGGCTTGTCGCTGTTCCTGTGTCCCCACCCTGGCTGCTGGCTGCGTGAGGGGAGGGAGAAAAAAAAGGAAGAAAAGATCATGGCTCACCTCCCTTCTGCCTCCGCTATTGCCACGGCAACATTCCTGTCTCTGTAAAGTAGCTCTTAAAGGGGCGGGAGCCAAAACAACAACAAACAGAAGCGAGGAGAGCCCCGCACTCACTATCCTTACACCTCATCAAGCAATTTTCACCCCGGAAGAGCAGGTACAAGAAAAGTGCGCTGGGTCGCGCCTAGGTGGGCGGGGTTGCACTTAATTTCCTCTAAACTCCAGAGCTGGTGGGGAAACATTTTTAAGCTCCGTAGCTTGCAGCCATTTGCTGCGGAGTTTAGGGGTCATATACAATTGTTTTTTGTTCTTCTTTAAAGCACTGCAGGATGCAGGAATTGACTGACATGGCTGCTTCTCCTTCAGCAGTTAGACATGCAGGATTTGAAGCTTCAGAGAGGGTAGCCCTGTTAGTCCTTTCAAGGAATGCAGGCAAAAAATCAAAGCAAAGCAAAACAAAACAAAAGACACGAAAGATGTGGCACCTTAAAGACTGACTTTCATATTTTAATGTAACATTTCGTGGACATGTCCACTTCTTCAGACATATAGCAGCACGCCTCATTTTACCAGGATTTGAAGCCAAATTTGTCGTCCATCTATTGCCCTTTGTTCATAATAGCCATCATTATTTTCCATGGCTTCAGAGACTAGGACACGGGGAAATGGTTTCAAACTGAAGGAAAAGAGTTTCAGTTTAAACATCAGGAAGACAGTTGGAGCTGTTTGGCAGTGGAATAATATGCTGCCACATAGGAGGGTGGTGGAGTCTCCTTCTTTGGAGGTTTTTAAGCAGAGGTTGGATGGCCATCTGTCGGGAGCACTTTGACAGGGGTTCCTGCATGGCAGGGGGTTAGACCCGATGGCCCTGGAGGTCTCTTCCAAATCTATGATTCTATTATCATCGCTTTTTGCTAAACTCCACCAAACATACTGTTAGCATGAAAGAGAGCCCATATTGTGTTAGTAGCCGTGATGTAACTTGGGGATACTGTTGGGTCAGGGCTGCCCATTCCATGGTTGGTTGCTGGCCCAGAGGAAAAAACGAAATGAAACAAAACAAACTTCACAGCAATGAAATGGGTTAAGGTGAGGCTTTCTGGGGTCTGTGGAAGGTCTGACCCTCCAAGGGCCTTGTGAGTATATGGCATGAAACAATGTACTGTATTTGGTGTATTTGCAGCCTCTCCCCATTTCAGGATTTGCATCTAATTTGGTTTTCTCTTCTGCTTGTGGCGTCTCCCTTGTTTCTGTTGGTGGTAGCAATAAAGAAATATAAAACACTAGAGAACTGGGCCAAAGGAGCGACACAGCAGGTGGAACAAAGCAAGAGAAAGTGAAAGGACATAATGGCAGTCCCAAGTCCAACTCCAGAGGAAACCATGGCTGAGACTTCACATCCATCTCGCTGTTCATGGTCCCGCTTGGGACCGGTACGAAGTAATCTAACTGCACGTCTATTGTGGGACAAGGGGAGTTCGTCCCGACCACGGCCCCTGAACTGCGATTTAAGCGGGATGAGAGATTCCCCTCCCTGGCCTCGGGAATCTGCTCGTCACGCTTCTCATTCCGAGACGAGTGCCTGTGAGGTAAGGCTCGTCACGCTACATGCCATTCTCCATCTAGTGGCAGGAGTGCAAAGTCCCATTCACCAGTACATTCCCTATGGAGTCAACAATGCAGTGCAGAGAGATTAAAAGACAAATGACTCAAACTCAGCTCTGTAACGAATTGAAGGCAAGGCTTTGGAGAATCGAAACTTCGATAAACGGAAGGTTGGGCCGGAAAAAAAACGGAGAACAAAGGCATGGAATTCCACATCTCATCACGGAACGAGGACATGTGGAAACAGTCATGTCGGTATCATCCATCACGCCCGTGCGTACACGGGAACAGGGACAGAACCAGAGGAAGACCACGTGACCATGACCGACATCAACACGCAACGAACTTCCTTCTGGGACAAGAGTGGACGTGAAGTAACTGTCCATGAGAGACTGAGCCCAACTCCCTGTTTGGACAGATATTTAGTGGACGCCCTCAAAACCTGCCTAGACTTGGAGCCAGAATCCATGCCCTCGGTTCTGGGTAGCTTTCTCTCGACTGTACGGGAGTGTTGGGAATCCCTTGTCATAAGGCTCAGCCAGTGCCCCGTATTTTGAAAGGAAAATGCAGCTTTGGCCAGGCAAAGAGCCGCTTTACCATAAGAAGAGTTTGTCCCTAGAGTCAAAGAACGGATGCAGCTCCTTCCACTTGCCCATGGGAATTTGGGACATTTTATCTCCTCCGTGGCTCATATCCCATCTCTGTTGAAATTGGAAAGCACTCCTAAAGCCATGAAGGGCTTTTAAAAACCATGCAGGGCAGGAGTCAGAACAGCCACAGGATCAGCCGTAACATTTAAGAGCCAGGGCCATCATCTTCTTTTCTGCAAAGGCTTCATGATCCACCACCGCCATGACTTCCCAAATTCTCATTATCTTCATGTTCTCTTATTGCAAACACCCAGAGGGCTAGCTGTCAGAGGACAGGTGAGATATAGAACTTCAAAACAGAAAATATAATAAATCATCTCATTTGCAAGGTTATTGGGGGAGACAAATGAGTGGGCTGTTTGCCATGCACATTCATCACCCGGATTCCAATTGGACTAATTCTTTCCCCTTTTTATTGCAGAGAACCCCGGGCTTGCATCCGATTTAAGTGTGCCCTCACAAACACAATTTTAGATGTCCTTCGACAACGGCCAGGATGGGTCGAAGTGAAAGAGTAAGTCTCATATCCTCCTTACTTGTGACAAATTTGGGAGGTCAGGACTAGACATTCCTGTTTTAATGTGAGCCACGGCAGAAATACCCACATGGCCATTCAGGTCTCAGTTGAGGGCAGGAATGACAATTTCCTTTAGCCACATCTGGCATAACCATAGCATAGAATTGTAGAATCATAGAATTGTGAAGTTGGAAGGTTTTAGAAGGCCATCAAGCCCAATCCATGCAGAAACACAAATCAAAGGACATCTGCCAGGTGGTTGTCCCAATTTCTCTCGAATGCCTCCAGTTTTGGAGCACTTACCACCTCTCGAGGTACATTCGTTCCATTGTCATACTGCTCTAACAATTAGGAAGTTTTCCTAATATTCAGCCAAAAGCTGGATTCTCTTAAGTTGACCCCATTGTTGCACGTCCTGCAATCTGGGACGCTCGAGAACAGATCCTGCCTCTCCTCTGTAGGACAGCCCTACAATTTTTTGAAATTATACTATCACCCCTTAATTAATAGTAACAGCCCTCCTGTCTGGGATGGGACTGTTCCATGCAGCCTCTGGTCCTTCATGGACCTGGGTGACGTTTTTGAATGAATTCATGTACCTTACTGCTTTGAATGTGTTTTGGAGTTGCTTATTTGGGGACGGGGTGTGTGTGTCTGGCATTAGTTTGAACCTTGTTAGTTATTTGTAGACTTGCTGTACTTTGCTTTAATGTTGCCTTTGAATGGTGCAAGCCATCTTGGGTCCTTTTAAAGAGAAGGACACCTCAAACTGCCCATACTTTTACTAGGCTTGCCTTTAATCCCTAAACCAGTGAGCCCAAGTGGCTTTGAGACTGAAACATGTAGGAAGAGTTTTATTATAATGTAACAGGTGAAACTAAACAAAGTTCAATTTAAGGTTGCATTGTGTTTCATGGCATTTCTCAAACATCCAACCTCTCTCAAGAGTTCTTGCCCATTCTTAAAAATCTGACCTCCATCCTCAAGATACAATTTTATTCCTCTTTCTTTCTCTTACACGCTCACTTCACTTTTCTCCTGTAGGCTGTTCTTGATTGGTTCTTCTTCTTGCCTTTTCCCAGCCAGTTGCCTCGTTGCTGTTGTTGCTCGGTAAAACTCAGGGGAGCCCTGTCACAGTCGCATGCAAAATATATATACAGTGGTACCTCGTATAAAGTAATTAATTTGTTCCAAATGAAATTATGTTAAGCAAATTTTCCTTTATACAAATTTCCCATAGGAATGCATTGAAAACGGAGTAATCCCATTTTTATGTTGTAAAGATTCTCCCTATAGGTGATTCTGTTAAGCAAATTTCCCCTATCTCCGGAATGTTTTATGTTGTACAGATTTTATGTTATACAAACCCTTTGTTATACAAGCGTCCACTGTACTGTATATATATAAAACAAACCACAAGTAAGAGACAGCAGGTGTGCGAGTCTGCCAGCTTCTGGAGGGCACAGGTAGCCCAGCCATAGGGTTGAGTCGAGGCTGGCCACTTTGGTCATTCCACATGGTCTGCCCCCCCGCCAGACCCTCCAGACACCACCATATCAACCATCTAAAAATGCAGGAAGACAAGAATGAAACCAGACATGGTTGGAATTCCACTTTCAGTTTTGAAAAAATGGGTATTTGGAAGTCTTCAGTGGTGGGGAGGCGCGTAAAACTTCTGCCAGGAACCACGCCTTCTTTGTGGCTGGTCCCACATTGTGGAACCGTCTCCCCAGCGACATTAGGACTGCGGAGTCCTTCCCAGCATTTAAGAAGTTACTAAAAACCTGTCTCTATACATCTGGTTCAGCAATCAAGGGGGTTGATTTATTCTTTGAGTAGGGATTATGAGTTTTATGTCTGCCCGTTTTTCTTTTCGTCATCTTGCTTTAGTATTGTTACTCTGATTGTTTCTTAGTTTTTCTTTTTAACTTTGGGTTCCGCTGTTGGTTGTTTATTTATTTTTTGTTCATTCTTTGGAACCAATTATTATTTCTTTGAACTCTGTACTGTGGAACTTTACATTTGTTAACTGTGAGCCTTTTCACACGACCCCTAAGATCTGCTGGCCACTTAAATTCGGACCAGAGATCTTGGGGGTTTGTTGCTCTTCCTGTGTTCCCACCCCCTCTGCACTCCTGTGTGAGGGGAGGGAGAAAAAAAGAAGAAAAAGAATGCCGGCTTACCTCCGTTCTGCCGGTCTTGCTCTGTTCCCGGCAGCATTCAGATCTCTTAAAGGGGCGGGGGGCAAAACAACAACAAAGAGAAGTGAGGAGAGCCCGGCACTCACTACATTACATCCACATCAGGGATTTTCACCCCCGGAGAGCAGGTACCTGAAAAGTGCACTGGGACGCGCTTAGGTGGGCATGGTCGCACTTAATTTTCTGTAAACTCCGGAGCTGGTGGGGAAACAATTTTAAGGTCTGGAGCTGGGAGCCATTTGCGGCGGAGTTTAGGGGTCATGTGAAAAGGCTCTGCCTTGAGTTCCCATTTGGGAAAATCTGGTTTTAAAAAAAATTATTTAAAAATAAATTTAAAAACAAACAAACAAATAGTGACCCATGGAATAGGTGAATGGCAATTTGTAGGGAAGGGGCAGGTGGTCTATTTTGGGGGGTGGGGGGAGGTTGTTTGCTTTTTTATTATTTTTTTTGGGGGGGAGTTGTTTTCTTGCTGGAAGTGTCTTGGGGTGTGAGGGATGTAAAAACAGCTTTAGGGCCACATCGGGCACCAAAACTGCACTTGGGTCCCCTTCCGTGGCTGCTCATTCATTCATTCATTCATTCATTCATTCATTCATTCATTCATTCATTCATTTATATACTGCCCGTCTTCCAAGGGAACTCTGGGCAGTTAACAATTCAAGATCAACGGAAGAAAAACAACAACAACAATATAATTAAGGAAAAAAAGATGTATATAAAATGAGTTGGCTATTCTAAACCAAGAAGCAGAATTTAAGCAGAAAAAAAGTGTAAGTTACTTAATTTTTTGCAGACCCTCTTTATAAATACTATAAAATATTATGAAATATAAATGCTACTGCAACTCAGAGATTAACGGACCCATCACTGAGTTAGTGCAATTATAGTCACTTTTTTTTAATAAAAGAAAAGAAAAGCAAAAACTATTTCCTTTTTAATTACCAAAGCAAAAAAAATTAAGCCTCTAAAAGGCCTTGGAAAGTAAAAACACACGCGCTTGGGAGAAAAACAGCTTCCAGCTTCGATATGGTTGAGAAGCAGCACGGGTGTGCGTGTGTGTGTCTTTCTCTTTGGCAACATAAAGCTTGCCTCAGGCAGCAGAAAGTCTCAGGATGGCTTGCAACAGGTATGCAAGTGACATCAGGAGGAACAGACAGTTCTAAAGAACTCATGCTCCACTCTCATCTTGGCCATGATCTCCAGAAATTAAGGATTTCACTTCCACTTAGATCTAGAGAAGATGCATGGAAGCAATGTGGTCTATGGAAACAAATTTATTTTAAGCGTCTATATATTGGTTTTCAGCTGCACACAGCTTCCTAAAGCAGTTTATGCTATATAGACTGTCAATAAAGAGCTATAAGACACGGCCGCAAAAGATCACAGCAAAGGGGCATTCAAAAGCCATGGGGGGGGGGAACAACATCAAAAATGAAAAGCAAATTTGGTTTAAAAAGATCCCCAGAAGTGAACAAGAACTGGGGAAAGAACCTCCCACTTGGAACCCAAAAGAACAGTAGAGGTGACCTATATTCCGCAGGGACAAAACATCCAGTTCAGGTTCCTGCCTGAACTTTATCAGGCGTTGAAGCCTATTCTGAAAACAGATTCATAATCTTGGATAGGTCACATGAAGGTCCGACCAAAACCCAGCACGGATTCACTTTCCCACTGAGCTACCGGCATCTTATCCCCAAAAAGAGAATAAGGGACATGTCAGACACGTCTCATTCTGTGCATGACATCCAGAGGTAAGGCACACAACTGTAAAGGTCTTATCTTGGCTCACCGCCCCTTCACTATTTTAGGAGAACCAGGGGGCTCAGAGTGCAAGGAGACCCCAAGCTTCCAAGAAAAGACCAAAACCAATCCAGGCCCTGGCCTTAAGAAGCCAATTCCCTCCAAGGAGAAGTTGTTCTAGATTCCAGGCCACGGGTTGATGATCCTATAGTTCTCAACAAAGAGGCAGAGAAAAGCTAAGAGGAAGAGGTGGAACACATAAAGAACCCTGTCCCTTTAAGAATTTAAGGAGGGGGCGGAGCAAAAGCTAATCAGAGTACCATCTCTTTAAAGTCTTCCCTTCCTATGTGAATGGGCGGAGCAAAAGCTCCAGGCTCCTCCCAGGCAGCCTCAGAGCAACAATGCTCAGTTCGTGGAGCTCTCCGTGGTCCTGAAACTGGGACTGGAAATCCTATCTAGAATCATGGAGTCAGAAGGGGCCTCCAAGGCCATTGAGTCCACACCCACTGCTCAAGGCAGGGGCCCGAGTCAAAGCAGATCGGACGGATGGTTGTCCAATCTTCTCTTGATCGATCTGGAACGCTCTCCACCTCCCAAGGTCTTGGATTCCCTTGGCGTACTGCTCTAACAGTTGGGAAGGTTTTTTTAATATTCAGCCGAAATCTGACAAGGGAACCCAATGCCAAGAAAAGTACCCCTTTTGGATGCTGGATCAGGCCAAAGGCCCATCTCTGTGTCCTTCTGAGAGACAAGCTGAGACCTCCCCCATGCTTTTGACAAAAGCAAGCCATCTTTATTTCCTTTTAGTGTAATGTGGAAAGCCTCCTTCACCCCATACATGAAGGGTATTGGCTGTACGCATGGCTCATCAAACGTTCCCTGCAGTCACAGAGGAAAACAAAACAAAACCAGAGAGGGTGGTTTGCAATGCCTCAGAACAGAGCACCGTGCTTCGCTGAGGAGCCTTCTGGGTTTCCCAGCAGCCCTTTGGCCTAGATTCACAGTTTTATGGTATACTCAAAATAATCTTGAATTGAACACATGCAAAACTGTTGAAATGGTGGTGGATTTTAGGAGGACTCGTTCTATACAACCACCTCTTATAATATCAAATAACAGTGTCAATAGTGAAGTCCTTTAAGTTTTTAGGTACTATTATATCTCAAGATTTAAAAGGGTCATCTAATATTAAAAGTATTATTAAGAAAGCACAACAAAGAATGTTTTTTCTGCGTCAACTAAGGAAGTTCAGACTGCCAAAAGAACTGTTGATTCAATTCTATAGAGGTGTTATTGAATCTATCATCTGTTCCTCTATAACTGTCTGGTTTAGTTCTGCGACTAAGCATGACAGATATAGACTTCAAAGGATAATCGGAACTGCAGAAAAAAGTATTGCTACTAATCTGCCATCTATTGTGGAATTGTATACCACACGAGCTAAAAAGAGGGCAATGAAAATATATACAGATCCCACACATCCTGGACATAACCTGTTTCAATTGTTACCCTCAGGGTGGCGTTTTAGGGCATTGCATACGAGGACAACTAGATAGAAAGATAGTTTCTTTCCAAGTGCCATCAAACTGTTGAATAATTAATTTTTACTTCTTTTCTTCCTTTTTAAATAATAGGTTATATTGTTTTGTTGTACTGTGTTTTTATTGTTGAATATATGATTCTTATTTTTTATTATTTATTTATTATGGGGCTTGTATACCACCCGTCTTCCCGAAGGAACTCCGGGCGGTTCACAACAAACTGAATCAAGAACTCAGACATTGCAACAGACAAGGAGATAACTACAATTAACCAACAATTTAAAAGGGAAAAATATACAACCCTGGCATAAAACTAAGATAAAAACTAAGCACTAAGTAGATGGCGGACAAAAAAAAAAACCTTAAATTAAGTAACCAAACGCCTCGCTGAAGAGCATCATCTTCAGAGCCTTCCGAAAGGCTGGCAGGGACTGTGCAAGGCACACTTCGCTGGGAAGGTGGTTCCACAAAGTAGGGCCAGCCACAGAAAAGGCCCGGTTCTGAGTCGAGGTTTTCTGGGCCTCTCTGGGCGTGGCCACCCGTAGCGAGTGCGCCTGCGACATCCTCGTTGGACGGGTCGAAGTTGACCGCTGGGTGATCCGCTCTGCCAGGTAGTCAGGTCCTAGACCATGGAGGGTTTTATAAACTAAAACCAGGACCTTGAATCTAATTCGGGACGCAACGGGTAGCCAATGCAGGCGAGCCAGGACTGGGGTGATGTGGTTGTAACGATGCACACCTGCCACCAGTCTGGCCGCCGCATTTTGCACCCGCTGCAGTCGCCAAAGGAGAGTCAAGGGCAACCCCATGTAGAGCGCGTTGCAATAATCTATCCTCGAGATGACCAACGCTTGCACGACAGAACTCAGGGAGTCCCCGTCCAGATATGGGCAAATCTGGGCGATTTGACGGAGATGGAAAAAAGCAGTTCTGGACACGGCAGCCACCTGGGCCTCCATGGTGAGAGCTGGACCACGCCCAGATTCCAAACGCTGTCCTCCAGCTGGAGGGAAACACCCTCCATGCTGGGGAGAGGGCCTCCATAGCCGGACGGGGAACTCCCGAAGAACATCACCTCAGTCTTCTCGGGGTTGAGTTTGACTCTGTTAGCCTTGCCATGACTGCATCCAGGCACTGGTCGAGGGTCTGGACAGCCTCACCTGCAGACGTGGAAAAGGAGAGATAGAAGAGATAGAGCTGCGCGTCATCAGCATACTGGTGACAGCAGACTCCAAATCTACTAATGACCTCTGCCAGCAGCCTCACATAGATGTTAAACAGCATGGGAGAGAGCGAGGACCCCTGTGGAACCCCACAAGGGAGTGTCCACGGGGCCAACAACTCCCCCCCCCCATGCTGCACATACTGGGGACGGCTCTCCAAGAAGGACCGGAGCCAGCTGTACACAGTGCCCCCGATACCCACCTCAGAGAGCTGATCCAGTAAGATACCGTGGTTGACGGTATCGAAGGCCGCTGACAGATCCAGGAGGACCAACAGGGTAGAACTGCCCCTGTCGGCCCCCTGGAAGAGGTCATCTTGCAGAGCGACCAAGACTGTCTCAGTCCCCCGGCCCGGCCTGAACCCAGACTGGCATGGGTCAAGGAGCTGTTGTTCCTCCAGAAAAGACTGAAACCGCACCGCGGCCACCCTCTCGATAACCTTGCCCATAAAGGGAACGTTGGCGATCGGACGATACTTTGCCAATTCAGCCATGCCATGACTGCATTCTTATATTTCCTTCTTATATATGGGGATCATTTTTTACCAAAAAAATTCTGGGTGTGTCCAAGAACACTTGGCCAATAAAAGGATTCTGATTCTGATTCTGATTCTGAGTGTGTGAGCTCAGGGCAACCGGTGGGCAGAGAGACCATGGTATCTACTGGAAAATGACGGACCAGAGGTTAGTTGGCAGGGCAAATTGCTTGGCGGTGCCTTTCAAAGTGGCAGCAGGGCAGGGATGGATAAAGTATGGCACACAAGTAAACACACACACACACACACACACACACACACACACACACACACACACACACACACACACACACACACCAATTATTCTAGAAATCCAAAACCATTTGTTTTGGTCAGAAAATCTTCTTGTGCCTCTAGGGAGTCTGGTGTGTTTGTGTAATTTTGGCATTTTGGGGGTTCTCCATTGATAGTATGGGGCTGAGGCAGGCTCCCTCCCTGCAAAAAAACACCCAGACAGCTTAGGAGCAACCCCCACCCACCATAAAAAGTGGATTAAAACTACAAACATTCATGCTGAAAGAAGTGTGTTAGTCTGAAAATGACCACAGTACTTGTTTTTGTCGTCATTGAAAAGACTAAAAAAATAAGGTGTGATCATATAAGTTTGATCCCAGGGGTGCATTTGCACAATTAAAACTTGTGCGCCAACTGTGCTCATTCCTAGAAATATCTGATCTGACCACAATGACACATGCCTTCATTACATCCCAGCTGGATTACCGTAATGTGGTCTAGGTGGGACTGCCCTTGGAAAGTGTCAGGAAAGTTCAGTGGGTCCAAAATGTAGCAGTCCGATTGCAGACTGGGTCTGGACACTGGGATCACCGTCTGAAGGAGACGGTGGTAAAGCCCATTCTGAAAAAACCTGGCCTGGCGGTGGACCGGCTGCAGTCATAGCTGGAGGATCGGCAGTGTTTATGGGCAAGGTGATCGAGAGGGTGGCAGCGGTCCGGCTGCAGTCATAGCTGGAGGATCGGCAGTGCCTCGACCCATGCCAGTCCGGGTTCAGGCCCCGCCGGGGTACCGAAACAGCTTTGGTCGCCCTGCAAGATGACCTCGTCCGGGGGGCCGACAGGGGCAGTTCTACCCTGTTGGTCCTCCTGGATCTGTCAGCGGCCTTCGATACCGTCGACCACGGTATCTTACTGGATCGTAAGGCCGTTGGCGGGGGTCATCAGGAGTTTTGGAGTCTGCTATCATCAGTACGCTGATGACACGCAGCTCTATCTCTCCTTTTCCACCTCTGCAGTGGAAGCTGTGAGGATCCTCGATGGGTGCCTGGAGGCTGTACTGACTTGGACCGGAGCGAACAGGCTTAAGCTCAACCCCGAGAAGACGGAGGTCATGTTCTTTGGGAGCTCGCCGTCTGGATACGGTGGCCCTCTCCCCTGTCTGGGGGGAGTTTCCCTCCAGCTCACAGAGAGGGTGCGGAATCTGGGTGTGTTCCTGGACCCGACGCTCACCATGGAGTCCCAGGTGGCGTCGGTGACCAGGTCCGCCTATTACCATCTCCGTCGGATCGTCCAGATCTGCCCGTACCTACACGCGAACTCTCTGAGAACAGTGGTCCAAGCACTGGTGATCTTGAGGCTGGACTACTGTAACGCCCTCTACATGGGGTTGCCCTTGACTCTTCTCCGGTGCCTGCAGCGGGTATAGAATGCGGCGGCCAGGCTGGTGGCTGGTGTGCGTCGTTATGATCACATCACCCCAGTCCTGGCCCGCCTGCATTGGCTGCCCGTTGCAGCCCGGATTAGATTCAAGGTCCTGGTTTTAGTTTATAAAACCCTCCATGGCTTGGGACCGGACTACCTGGCAGAGCGTATCGCTCAGCGATCTACTTTGGTCTGGCCTGGCCGGCAGGCGCGAGCACACTTGCTTCGGGTCGCCACTCCTCATGAAGCCCGGAAGATGAGAACTCGGACCCGGGCCTTCTCAGTGGCGGCCCCCAGCCTCTGGAATTTCATCCCCAGTGAAGTGCGCTCTGCAGAGTCCCTGCTGGCCTTCCGGAAGGCTCTAAAAACCTACCTTTTCCGGGAGGCCTTTGGCGATTCTTAATTGAGTATTTTTTCCCCGCCATCGTTATGCGTTTGCATTATCTATTCGTTAGTTATTGAGGTGCAATAAGGTTTTAACATTTTAAGTTTATTGCTGTATTGCTTGTGTTTGTGTATTCATTGTAATTTTCGTGTGGCTATTTTTTAGCCTTTGTAAGCCGCTTAGAGTTCGCGAAGAAGATAAGTGGGGTATAAATGCAAATAAATAAATAAATAAATAAATAAATAAATAAATAACTTTCATGTTTTAGCACTGCCACCGGCTGCCCATCCATTTTGGACACAATTCGAGGTGTTGGTTTTAACGTACATTATAAAGCCCTAAGGTAATTTGGTCCAAGCTATCTCAACGACCACACTTCCCATCATCATCGTGTCTCGGTATTAAGATCAACAGGGAAGGCCTTCTCTCATTCACCCCAACTTCACAGATGGGTTTGCTGGGGCTTTTCTGTAGCTGCACTGAGACTCTGGAACTCCCTCCCACTGGAGGCCAAACTGGCCCCATCTTGGCTGTCCTTCAAGGACACCAAGACCTTTCTTTTCAGGCAAGCTTTCCCTGAGGGACTTCCTGTCTGGGAGGAATTTTTAAAATGGATTGTTGTGTTGGGATAGGAGCCATTGGGAAGAAGGCTTCTGGGTTAACATGATCAGAGCCATCTTTGATTCTGGCTCCTCAGAGGCAACAGCATCTGGGAGTAAAAAAAACTGCAACAGCAGAAGTGCCAGCCCGTAGCCGCCACCTTTTCTCTCTTGTCTCATGGCCTCATGATTCTTAAGTTAGCCAAAAGGGGATTTCTTTGTTTGCTATCACTTTCCCAGCTAAGTCTGCCAATTAGAGAAACAGTTTGCCAATTAGAGTACTATCTCTTATCACAACAGCTATGGCTTACCAGTTATGCTAAGGCTCACCAATTAAAGTTATACCTGTCATAATATGTAGAATTGACAAAATATATGTAATGTATATATAACAGAGTGAACAGAGAATTTGTAAAATGAAGTCAGTCAAAAATGCAGTGTCCCGATGTTAGCCACAAGTGCAAGGAATTAGAAATCACTAGCAGGTTAAAGTGATTTAGCACAGGTGGAATAGTTAATGACATCATGGTGTGTCAGAATGTGATTGGTTAAAATAATGTCTGATGAGTTCTAAATGTGTATAAAAGAACTGGCTGTAATAATGTTAAATTGGGACTGTTTATGGTGAAAAACAGTACCCCACACTCTGTTGATTTGTATATATGTTATTGCTTGGTGTTATGCTGTTGTTATTTGCTGTATATTTGCTGTATATATTCAATATAAGAGTTTTATTCTAAGTCATGTGTCTTTGTCTCTCCGTTCCTAAGTTCTGAAAATTCTTACATCAATTATCTACACTTTATCTACATGCTACAGCTGCTAAGCTCATATTTTTCTCTGCTATACACATGTGTGTATTTTGTTTTCATAATCCCTTAATTATTGTTTGATAATACCTATATACATAAAAATGCATATTAATGTAGCCTTCCTAGGTAACACCTTTCATAACCACATTTAGTTAATTCCTCACTGTGCAACAAAGTGATGTAATGATTTATGCTAACTAGTTATATTCGAGCTATTAATAAAACAGAGCCTTGTCGGATGAAGTGAGGCTCAGCTGGACAGAAGATTTGTTCTCTGTGTCAGTGTGTGTCAGTGTGTGAGATCAAAGCGCTTTCCTGTTACTTCAGTATCAGGGCTATTTCAGTCTCCTGTCACCAGCTCTGATTTTTGCAACATTTCATTCCTGATTGCTGCTACATTGCTGTGCGTTGTTGCTTTGTATGTGCACTTGGTATTGATTTTGTTTACTGTTTTAGTGTGTGGAATTTGTCTGATTCTTTTATAATATTTGTATACTTGCTATTTTTAGCTTTTAAATATTTTCCTCTACTGATGTAAGCCACCTTGCTTATTTTAAGAGAAAGGTTGGTTAACAACATTTCAAATAAATAAATAAATAAATAAATGTGGAATAAAAGAAAAGTGAAAAATATGTCAGTGAGAGTTAAAGAAAACTATTGTAAACTATATTGGAGATGGTATATAACACCTGTGAAGTTAAATGCAATAAAGAAATATCTCCAATTTGTTGGAGATGTAACAAAGAAAAAGGTACATATTTACTTATGTGGTAGGCACGTGAGATAAGAAAAATGGAATGGACATTGGTTTTTAATGAAATGCAATAAATATTAGGGGAAAAGATTCAAATGTCCTCTCAATTGGTATTCTTAAACATGGTTGCCGATACACATAAGAACATAAGAAGAGCCCTACTGGATCAGGCCAAAGGCCCATCTAATCCAGCTTCCTGTATCTCACAGCGGCCCCACCAGATGCGTTTGGGAGCGCATGAGACTAGATATCTGTCTCCTGATACCACTCCCCTGCATCTGGCCCTTGACGTACCCTGGTTTCTCCATCATGGTTTGTAACCTGTGATGGACTTTCCTCCAGGAATCTGTCCAATCCCCTTTTGAAGGCATCCAGGCCAGATGCCATCACCACATCCTGTGGCAGGGAGTTCCATAGACTTACAACACACTGGGTGAAAAAATATTTTCTTTTGTCAGTTCTTACTCTCCCAGCCCTCAATTTGAGTGTATGTCCCCTAGTTCTGGTATTTTGGGAGAGAGAGAAGAGCTTCCCTCTATCCACTTTACTCATATTACTCCAATTAATATTGGAGGAATGGTATAGGGACTTATGGAATCTGGCTATTAATGATAAACTGATTAAAATTAGGAAAGGCTTGAGTAAGTCTAATGATTTTAATGGGGTAAATATGGGATAAACTGTTGGTATATGTATTTCAGAAAGGTAAAGGTATACACCCAGAGAAGACTCAATGTACAGTATTTCTGGAGGGAAATGGGCTGGTCAATACCATGAGAGTTGCAATTTTGCTCACGTCCTGAGTGGGGGTGTGTTGCACGGGGTTTATTTTTGTTATATTTGTTTTATTTATGCCATATTGGTCTGTGTTTTGATTAATACTTTCTTTTCCTTTGCTGTATTTTGTTGTTCATTTTTTTGTATTGTAGTTTTATAATCTAAAATAAATAAATAAATAAATAAATAAATAAATAAATAAATAAATAAATAAATAAATAAATA
>JAHTLZ010002004.1:0-12700 GCA_023846285.1 Phrynocephalus versicolor
GAAGCTAAGCAGGATCAGGCCTGGTCAATCTTTGGATGGGAACCCACAAGGGAATACCTAAATTCTCCAGGTAAGTCAAAGAAGGGATCTTACCTCAAAACCTCTTCTTGGGTTGCTTCAGAGTCTGCACTTCCCCAGATTTTGGAATGGCGTTCTCAGCTGAGAAACTGGATGGGAGAACAAGATGACTCTTATGTTCTTATGACCATAAGAACATAAGAACATAAGAAGAGCCATACTGGATCAGGCCAAAGGCCCATCTAGTCCAACTTCCTATATCTCACAGTGGCCCCACCAGACTAGATAGCTGTCTCCTGATACCACTCCCCTGCACCTGGTCCTTGAAGTACCACAGTTTTAAGTCTGGAGATGATACATCTCCATCATGGTTTGTAACCTGTGATGGACTTTTCCTCCAGGAATTTGTCCAGTCCCCTTTTGAAGGCATCCAGGCCAGATGCCATCACCACATCCTGTGGCAGGGAGTTCCACAGACACCAAACAGGGTTTGTGAGTGATAGGTAGAGCTTCTTCACATATTCCCCTGTCTTCTCCAACCGGGACCATCATGGCCCACCACCCATCTTGTCATCAAGCTTGCCAGACTGCTCGCTCCATCCCAATATCATGGAAGCTAATGGCAGACCACGGCACTGGAGGCAGAGTCCCATTGTCCACCTGATATGAAACCCCACTTTCATAAAAAGCAAGTTTGAGAAAACCTCTCAATATTTTTGGCCACCAGGGCTAGCCACTGTGCCCAGCGCTTAAGCCTGAGGGGAACTCCTCTTGATGGCCATCATTGTCGCCCCCCACCCCCTGATTTTAAAACACACAATTCTAGACCTTATGCTGAAGAAGACAGCTGTCATAGAAGCATATAGACTCATGGTAGGGTTGGAAGGGACCTTGGAGGTCTTCTAGTCTAAACCCCTGAACCCACAACATCAGGAGGCAAGCTTCTCCACTGTCTAATGGCTCTCACCCTCAGGAAATTCCTCCTTTTTTCCAGGTTGGCTCTCCCTCTGAAGAGTTTCCACCCCTTGGCTCTTGCCATACCCTCAGGTGCAGTGGAGAATGAATCAGTGCTCTCTCCCCTTCACCATTCACGAGTTGTTTCCTCATAGACCTAAAACCAACCTGGGGTTTTCGAGGGACTCAACACAACACTCCTGTGTAATACAGGGAATTGACTGGAAATCCAGAAGAAGAAGAAGAAGAAGAAGAAGAAGACTGAGAGGGGATGTGCCCAATTGACTAAAGAAGGGGATATGATAGCTATGTTTAAATATTTGAAAGGATGTCAGAAGGGACTGGTTTCTTTTCCGTGGCTTCAGAGACTAGGACTCTGGGCAATGGTCTCAAACTACCAGAAAAGATATTCAATTTAAACATTAGGAAGAACTTCATAACAGTTAGAGCTGTTCGGCAGTGGAATCTGCTCCCACAAAGGAGGGTGGTGGAGTCTCCTCCTTTGGAGGTTTTTAAGCAGAGGCTGGATGGCCATCTGTCGGGAGTCCTGTGATGGGGGTCCACCTGGTGCCAACTGGGCCAGTTTTAAAGGGGCCCAGCCCATGACAGCTCAGCAGGAGCCCTCTGAAAATGCTCGGGTACAGACAGAACAAAACGGTTCTTTCAACGGAAAAAAAAAATGACCATTTCATTTTTTTCCCTGTAATGAAATGCTGCTTCCTTGTTCTGTTTCATTTCATTATGTAATGAAATGATGAAACACCATTTCTTTTTCCATTTCGTGCCCTTCCCCATTTAGGAATATAAAATCCATAATCAGTGATTTTGATATTTGACTGTGGAGCCAGAGATGAGTTGTTCAATCCCCCACTATATCTTCTTTACTGGTGGGGGGGAGTCTTGATGATTCATCGGATCCTTTTCAGTTCAACTTGATAGACCCACACCTATGGACAACTAATGTGTGAATATGATTGAGACGTACAAAATAATGCAGGGCATGTGTAAAGTGGATAGAGGGACACTCTTCTCCCTCTCACAAAATACCAGAACTAGGGGACATCCACTCAAATTGAGGGCTGGGAGAGTGAGAACAGCCAAAAGAAAATATATTTTTTTACATAGTGTGTTGTCAGTCTATGGAACTCCCTGCCACAGGATGTGGTGATGGCATTTGGCCTGGATGCCTTCAAAAGGGGATTTGACATATTCCTGAAGGAAAAGTCCATCCCAGGTGACAAACCCTGATGGAGATGTGTCATCTTCAAGGGCCAGATGCAGGGGAGTGGTATCAGGAGACAGAGATCTTGTCTTGTGTGTTCCCAGAGACATTTGGTGGGGCCACTGTGAGATACAGGGAGCTGGACTAGATGGGCTCTTGGCCTGATCCAGCAGGGCTCTTCTTATGTTCTTATGAAGCTTGGGAGGCTTCAAAGCTTTGCAAAGCCTTGCGCCCATTCTGGTTTCTTTTTCAGAAAAGATGCTCCCAGCTAACAGAGGTGCAGTGAGGCTGGAGTTACATGGGCCTTTCTTCCTGGGGAGTGACCCACAGGTGCCTGTAGGTGTGGGTCTCACAAAATACAGAATTATTAAACTTCTAGTCACAACAATCCCCAAATCCCAGTAAGGAGGGACTACAGAACTCATGAAATTCAGGGAAGTGCCAATTGAATGGAGCATACCTAGTTGGGTACATTTTCTGCCTGCTTCATGCGCCCAGGATAATGAGACCTAAGTGGAAATGGCATCATTTTCCATTATGGCGTTTATAAAGCCTTCTCTTTTTGGGTTCTTTGGGTGGAATTAAGCAGCCATTTCATTGACCCCAGCTGCATTATTTAAGGTACATGCTCATCCAGACCAATCGGCCGTTATTTTCAGCGGGAAATAGAATAATGGGGTTTGCGGGCAAGATAAAATACACAGAGCATGTTTGTCTCTGTTGAGAAGACAATGAGATCTCGCAAAATCAGCAACCGGGCTTCTTTTGGTCTCCCAAGATGAAAACCAGCCATCGGGGGTTTTTTTGTAACACAGGTAGTACTTACAGGGTTTTTGTCTGCAGTTCTCTTTGCTGCGCAAAGGTAGTTACAGTTGAAAAGGAGGACCTGAGCTCAGAAATAGGGCAGATGCTCACCAGGTGGGAAATGATGGACATAATGAGAAGCTTTCCATCTGCTTTCAGGACTAGGCTCAGAAAACTCAATTACCTTGAGAGAAACTGGGAGAGAGAGAAAAAAATAATCCACACCACCTCCCAACTCAGCTGTGAAATTCAGTGCAGCATCCTTCATTCAGGTGTGGGGTGGGGGGATTACAGGATCCATGCCCCTTTCTCTTAAGGCCCCTTCACAGCTCAGAAGTAGGGATGGGCATGAAATGAAAAACATATGTTTTATTTTGTTTCCTTTCCTCCCCCCCCACTTTTTTATGTTGTTTCATATGAAATGGTTTGTTCCAACAAAACCCACCATTTTGTTTCATCTATAAATAAATGCTGCTTCCTTGTGTTGTTTTGTTTCGTTTCATTTCGTTACGTAACAACGCAATGAAACAGCATTTTGCTTTTTGTTTTGTGCCCACCCCTACTCAGAAGTAATGAGCTACTAGTAGTGCTATCAACTTTGCTTATTTATTATCGCAATCATGAGAGACGCAGTCACCTGTAACTGATTCCTTTGTAGAGTTCACCTTCCAAAAAGAAAGAAATCAGTTGATTGATTCTGTTCCTGGTGTTTTCTGCTTATAACATTGACTTTCCAAGTGCATTTTGCAGCTTTTCTAAGCAAATATTTTGCATTATGGCATCATTCCTTAGTGCCCACTCACCAAAGAAAGACAGGGGGCAAGACCAGTAAAGAACACTGTGGATTCAACAACTTGTTTTTTATAGTTGTTGTGAGTTTTTTGGGCTGTTTGGCCATGTTCTGGAAGTTTTCCTTTCTGACCTTTCTCCAGACTCTATGGCTGGCATATTTTCGCCCAAACGTTGAACAAGAAGGGAGCACAGTGAGTGAATATTTGGACTCCAAAGTGTGGCCTCCAATCTGAGAGATTGCCTCCCAGGCTATGCTTCTTCAGATCTCATGAATTCCCATGGGAAACTATGCAACAGATGATTTTTTTTTTAAAAAAAAACTCTACTCTTCTCTCCTTATTCAGTTTTGCCTGTAGCCATATCTTCTGTGAGATCCTCAGTCTCCACTGGTGCCAATTACCCGGGGGGGGGGAGAGAAAAATCATTTCTGGAGACAGGGGGACTACACCATTTCTTAGGGAACCTAATCATTCATTCAGTACAGGCTTCATGGCCTTGGAGACGGTGTGTCTCATGGATTGTTGGATGTTGGGTGTTGCCAGGATCGGATGCAGTGTAACAGGATTAAGGAGCCTCGTGGTGCAGTGTTCAAACTGCAGTAACTGCAGCCCAGAATCTGCTCACAAACTGAGTTAAATCCCAACAGGATATGGCAGCCTGACCCAAGGCTGATTCAGCCTTCTATCCTTCCAAGGTGTGTAAACTGAGCTACCCAGTTTGCTGGGTGGTTAGGCAATATGTACCCTGCATAATTAAATTGTACACTACACCAAGAGACTTTTAAGTGCAATGAGGCACTCAGTTCTACAAGCAATGTGCTGTTAAAACCAGCATGTGGTGCCACAGCATGTATGGAACAGCCTGATACTTATGGGGCAGTAGATCCACTCTAGGGTTTAGTTCAGGCATGTCCAGACTTTGGCTGTCCAGATGTTTTGGACCACAACTCCCACAGTCCTTTGCCATTGGCAATCTAAGCTCAGAATTCTGGGAGTTGTGGTCCAAAACATCAGGAGAGCCAAAGTTTGGACATGCCTGGTTTAGTTTGAAGTTTGAACTTTCCTGGAGCTGTCCAAGTGCTGAAGCTAGGTTGAGTGTAAGTTTCAGGACCTTGGATACCTCTTTGAAAGTTCAGGTTAAACACCAGAGGTGTTCCTCTCTACTGCCATCACAGTTCTCTACTGGTTATTGGTGATGGCCCTTTCAAGCCATCACCCATCCTGACGGCCAGGAGTTGCCCTCCAGGACAGTAGAATTTGAGGGAGGATGAATGCAAGTTAGAGACTAAACCATGAACTTCAGCATGGTTTAGACTTGGAGAACTGCTTGCAGGCCAACTTTTGTGTTTCAGCAAGGCATACCCTTGTTTCTTCTCTCGCTTTTATGCAACAAACCCATCAACACCCTGCTGGGTTGTACACTATTCCAGCTGATTACACTGAGAGATGCCTTCAAATGAAACGCTGGAGATAATCCCAGACTCAGTGGCATTCATAATTTACCACCTCTCTCTGCCGTGCTTCTCATGTTGCTGATAGCCTTCGAGCATTAACTGCATGTAGACATTTTGGAAAATCCTCATTAACTACCAATAACCGGATCTAATTTGATTTCCTAATAGCAAAGAACAATGGACGTTGCTATCAGCATGGCTCTTAGTTGCCGAAATCTCATTTCCCAATTACCTCTGGTAAAAGATTACCCAGCTGAGGATCTTTGTGCCTGGAAGGACATTCTGACATCAAACAGTATTATAATCTAGCCCAGGACATCATAACACTGTTTTCACTTGAAGGTGGGCTTGTATGCGTGTGTGTTTTAAATTGAATTGAATATTAATGCTTGAAATTCACTGGACTGCCATGGGTGGAATCCTATTCCACATTTACGTGGGAGTCACTTGGTACAAATTTAACCATCACATTGCCACGGATTGATACATAAAGGTAGACACTTTATATCACACACGGAGTCGTGGAGTTATGCCAGACTCCTTCTTTGGCATCCTTTAAAAAAGCTGTTAAAACCTGGCTGTTTAGGGATGCCCTTGGCAATCGCTTGTGTCTGTATCACTGGTTTTTTTCTTTTTTTCTTTTTGGTCTTGTGATTTGTACCTATAATTAGTTGTCCTATGCCTCTTGCCAATTATGTTTCTTTTAAATTGTTGGGTATTTCCCCCTTTATTTTATTATTGTTGTCTTCTCTATTACTATTATTATCTCGTGGATATCTTGTGTTTTTATGTGAACTGCCCAGAGTTCACTCTGGGAAATTGGTGCGGTATATAAAAATAAAAATAAATAAATAAATAAAGTAATCATAGAGTAATGGATCTGGAAGAGGCCTCCATCAAGTCCAGTCCCGTGCTCGGTGCAGAAAACGAATTCAAAGCAGGATATGACATGGTTGTCCAATTTTCTCTTAAATTATCTGACCAATGGAGTACTCACCACCTCCTGGGGTCCCTGTTTCCATTGAAGTGCTGCTTTAACAGTTACCCAGGAACTGAGTCATGGCAACTGGACTTCTTTTCTTGTGGGATCAAAAACGTTTTGTTACTCATCCAAGTAGCATTTACAGGAAGCCAAGCATGACTGACGCACTGCTCAAAAAGATGCAATGACCCATCCAAGGCAAGTCCCCCAAGAATTTTTCATAGTTGCAAAGTGCATCTAGAAAAGTATATGTAGAAAGAGAACACTGAATAAAATTTAGTCAATGCATGGAATGTGTTCAAGCAATGTACACAGTTTTTTTAAAATTGAACCAATGGGGAAGAAAAAGGTGACTACTGATCTCATTGGGAGGAAGTGATAGACTGGACTAGATTAAATATGGAGATGGGAAAGAAAGAAAGAAACCTTTTTTTTCTTTCAAGCTGCTGTGAAAGCAAAACGAAGGAGCTACTACACTGATTTCAAAGCAGTATTTCGCTTCTCTGTTTTACCCATGAAAGCCTGTGTTCCACGAACATTAGCTCCTTGAGAGGTTTTTCTATGCCTCTAATAGCAATTAATTAATTTGCATTTGAGATAAAGGCTTTGAAGAGGAAATTTAGAGGCATACCTAGAAGTTTAAATAAACAAGGCAACAGAGGCTGGGGTGGATGACCTAATACAAAGTCAGCGTAAGAGCAAAAGAAGATTGGAAGAGCCAGGCTGGATCAAACCCAAGTTTCAAAAAGCCAAGGTTGGGCCATGCCATGTCAAACCATGATCTCCCCATGGGGTTTCGCCTGAAATTTGCAGGATGCGTCCATGGTGCTGAACTCTCCCTCCACACTCATACTGGTCTTTTAGGCAGCACCTAGAATGTCTCAGCTGCCAACTGGTGTTGGTTTTAAACCCCACTGAAATGGGACCCACCTGCTTCCACTGCCTTCTGACTGTTGTTTTTTTCCTGGCTAAATGGCACATTGTTCAGACCAGTATCTCCCATGTTTGGGTAGCAAGATCATCCCTTAGTCCTGGAAATCTTTTGCTTAGCTTTCTTTGCGTTTAACATCCAGGACTGGGACTAACCCAATTTGAAATGAAAAGGCCCTATTGTTTGACATTCTGGTTTTCAGAGGAATGCATCAGACCTGGTTTTTGTGTTTTGCTTCATTTTGAGTATATAACAGAACTGAGGACTACACAGGAAGCAGAAAAGTGCCCCCGACTAGCTAATTACAGCCTTTGCTGGAGCTATTCTTCCACCTTGCATGGTGCCATTTGAGACCAAGGCTCTCTTTCAATGTCGAGTTGTATGGGTTTTGTTTTTGTGTTGTTGTTTTTTCTGGTGGCCTCTCTGGCTTGTCAGCATACAGCTGTTTCCCTTGTGGAGCATAATTTATGTTGATCTTTGTTTTTCTAAGATTGCAGCTCTGTGCTATCCTGGGGGAGGCAGGGGAGGGTTGGCAGGTCATCCTGAACGGAAGAGCTATTCTCTGAGTCAGCTGCTCAAGAGTCAGCAGTCTTTGGAACAGAGGGAAAATCAAGGTAGAACTGTGTGCTTGTAAAGGGGAGGGGAGGATGGATTAAGGGCAGACATCTCATTCAATTATAAGCCATTTTTGACTCTTCTACTCTGGGACTTAGCCAAGGCAATGGTAAATGTAAAGGCTCCACCTGCACATGTGTGCTAGTCAAACCTTCAGGTATTGGAAGACTGCTATCATGTCTTCTCTTTGTCAAGCTAAGCAGGCCTAGTTATGCATGTTTAAAACATGCCTTCTACTAATGTTGGAAGCATTAAGGATACTTTTTTGTGGACTTTATGCATAATGCTACCATAATATTCCGTTCCAGGAGTTCTACCCACATTGCAGACACCTTAGAGACAATTAAACATGGGTTGTTTGGGAGAAAAGGCCTAAATTAGAAAGCATTTAAGGTTAGCTGGGTCATAGTCCCCCCACCCAAAACAAATGAAAGTTATTTGTAGTATTGGGCAGGAAGCTGCAACACCAAGTTCAGCAATGTGGCAGAGGAGGTGCGAATTTATTCGCGTATTTGATTTCCACATTGTCAGCATGCTTTTTTATGGCCCACCATCGCTACATTCCATTCCAGACCATAAGAACATAAGAAGAGCCCTGCTGGATCAGGTCAAAGGCCCATCTGGTCCAGCTTCCTGTATCTGACAGTGGCCCCACCAGATGCGTCTGGGAGCGATATCTGTCTCCTGCAACCACTCCCCTGCATCTGGCCCCTGAAGTACCCTGGTTTTAATCCTGGAGACGACACATCTCCATCATGGTTTGTCACCTGTGATGGACTTTTTCCTCCAGGAATCAGTCCAATCCCGTTTTGAAGGCATCCAGGCCAGATGCCATAGGAGTCAGTTTTCAGCCTGTGCTTTAACCCTACCAAAAAAGGGAAATTATTTCATAATCAGAAGCTTAGGGCTGTTTGCAACTCCCCCCCCATTTGTGTGCTACTCATGTCTGACTCTAGGGGGCAGTGCTCATCTCCGTTTCTAAGCCGAAGAGCCAGTGTTGTGCATGTGCATGGCCATATGGCCGGCATAGCTAAATGCATTTCTGTGCATGGGACACTGCTTACCTTCCTGCTTTTTGCGATTGTACCTATTTATCTCCTTGTATTTCCATGCCTCCAAATTGCTAGGTTGGCAGCAGCTGGGGTTAACAGCGGGGACTCGCTCTGTTGCGCGGCACCCGGGATTCGAACCGCCGAGCTGCCGACTTTGCAGCCAACCGTTTCATCGCTCTAGCCCACTGAGCAACCACAAGGAACTTCTCATGGACTTCCTTAAATGGCATAACCACAACAACCCCCCCCCCAAAAAAAATCTCCTACTCTATTGGCAATCCAAACAGCCTTAGTTGATAACCGTGTTTAAAATAACAACGGCACATTTTACATCCTTGCTGAAGCCCAGCCTGCAGGGGCATGAAAAAAGCTGCTCCTCTGCCGATATTGATGCTAATGGGATTTATGTGTCTCTAACAACCTAATAGCCCTCGTAATTTTAACACAGCCCACATTAAGGAGTGGCAGGTTTCCGCTTGCTGGTTATTGGAACACCATCAAACACTTATCCTTCTGAAGAGTCGGCTGTTTGTTCATTCACTGGAGTGGCTGCCAGGCACAGATGAGATGGGAGAATGGAGGAAGGTGTTGATACCTATTTTGAAAATGTCAAATCAAGGTTCTGTTGGGTCGCCATCAAAGAAATGGAATCTGAATGCTCTGTACAGCAACCTTCTACCTGTAGAGGAGCATAGCATCTTCTTTATATTTGGAATAGATACATGCCAGAAAGGAATGCATGAAATGTTCTCTAAGAAATAAAGGCTAGACATCCTATAAATAAACTGAATTGTGTGCTTAGTGTGGAGATAATCCTTCACTTGCCTAGTCTTTAATTAGGCACTGTCTTCTCCTCTTCTTACATGAAAGAATTGTGAGGGGTTCCCTTTTTAGAAAGAGGTGATTCTTGGCACTCTGATAGAGCCCTTGGACATGACGCATTTTCTCACACAATCATACGCATACACACATCACGTGGGTGCCTCCAAAGTAGAATCATAGAATCATAGAATCATAGAGTTGGAAGAGACCTCAAGGGCCATCCAGTCCACCTGCCATGAATGAACCTCCATCACAGTATTTCTGTCAGATGGCCATCCAGCCTCTACTTAAAAAACCTCCAAAGAAGGAGACTCCACGACCCTCCATGGCAGCATATTCCACTACCGAACAGTTGGATGGCTGAAGCCCTGGGTGGGTTGTTTCTCTCTTCTCTCACTATCTTTTGTTCTATAATCACAGCTTTGTAGGCTCTCACAGAGGTAGCTAGCTCCGTTGCCTGCATGACAAGGCTTCAACTATCTGAAGAGAGCTGTCATACCATTCAGTCTTCTCATTTCTCAGCCTGAATTTCCCTGTTTTATTCACCATTCTCCATGAAGTTTGGTCTCCAGACTTGGTCAACTTCCTATGGATGTCTCCCAGGCTGCTTGATATTCTTCTTGAATGGTGGAAGCCAGAAGTAGATGCAGTATTTCTGGTAAGGTCTGCCCAAAAGCATAGTAATGTGGCATGACTATTTCTCTTGATCTGGACACTAGAGATGGGCACGACTTAGCAGAATTCCCGTTTCCGTTTCCGTTCCTCGTTTCCGTTACAGACCGGAAAAGGAAATGGGAATTACTCCACCAGAACTCGAACTCGAACCGACTAAAGAATAATTGGGTCTGGTTTGTCATGGTCGTTCCTGGCATCGTGGCGATCCCGCGATGCCAAGCGGCACAGAAAAAAAGTTTTTAAAAGTTAAAAAAAACCCCGATTCCCGGCCAAAAAGCAGGCAGAAATATGCCTGCCTGAGTGAGGGCACCTACCAGAGGGGTGGTTTCTGGGGGGGGGGGGTCCCCGGCCTCCCCCCCTCTCCTGTCCTCCTGGGCTGCTCTGGTGGTGGTGGGGGGGAAATCCTCGTCATAGTCGCTCGCCGCAAGTTCGCAACAGCACCGGACTCGCCGCCGGCCGCCGCAATTCAAGCGGAAGTGGCACAGAAAAAAAGTTTTAAACTCCCCCCCCCCATTCCCGGTCAAAAAGCAGGCGAAAATATGCCTGCCTGAGTGAGGGCTCAGGGCACCTACCAGAGGGGTGGTTTCTGGAGGGGGGTCCCCGGCCTCCCCCCCTCTCCTCCTGTCCTGTCCTGGGCAGCCGGACGCGAGTCGCCATGCCATGCGGTGCGGGCGGGGGATCGAAAATGGGGTGGCGATCGCAATATTTTTTTTGAAATCGTGGTCCAAAAACACACAAGCACCACAGAAACATGCGAAAATTGCTAATGCTATTGCTAAAACTGCCAGAATTTTTACAGTAGCAATGGGTTTTTCTTGCAACAAAATGTCTCCTCCCCTGTCCTCTCTCCATTGATTTTATTTTATTTTATTTTACACCTGCGCAATGATGGGCTGGCCAAGTGGCCATGTGGGAGTGGACCATGCAAATTTTCGGAGCCATCCCACCAATCGCATGGCCACTTGGCCACTGAGACTTCTGGGATGTGCCAAAAAGCCCACTAAACCCTGCCCTAGCCCCCTAACCTTACCCTAATCCTTGATTCCTTACCCATACGCCACAGTACACTGTCCTCTTAGTGGGTCAGAGAGGCACCCAGAGGTGCACCCCACTACCCCACCCTAACCTCACCAGTAACTAGCCTAACCCTAGCCCTTGCGCTAACCCGTCTTAACCCTAAGCCAGATCTACTTGCATTGCACTACGCAAGTACGATTCCCTTCTTTGTGAGACACAGCGGGTGCGAGAGCCTTAGGCATCACCCTATGGCTTTGGCTTCTGCCAGTCCACTGGTCTCATAGTCTGCAACTGGTATGCATATCCATATGGCTATGCATGCCCTTTTGCAGCAGCAGGTGAGGAGAGGAGACCCCCATGCCATGAGGGGTCTCCAGGAGCCTGCTTTCCCTTCCTAGCGGGTGAGGATAGGAGGCACCCACCCCCCCAAAAAGAGGTGCCTCCTGGAGACCGCTACCCCCCTAAACCAGTTTAACGACAGACGAAAAAACGAAAAACGAAACGACTATTTTTGCGAAGTTTCGCGAAAAACGGAAACGAGCCAACACGGGCCGCCTCCGACACACAACAACTCGAAAACGTCATTTTCCCTAGTCGTGCCCATCTCTACTGGACACTATTGGGTATGTCTCAAGAGGATAGTGGCATGGCGTTTTCTCCTAGATTCAAACTTGAACAGGAATTAGCCTCGAAGCCCTACTTGAACCTCTTCAGTCTTCTTCAGAGAACCAACTTGACCAGGGCCATGGAGCACTGACCCACTGGCTCTTCCAGTTTCGACCCGCAACTTTTCTTGAAGCCAAAGAGAAGGGGGAAATACGCTGGTGTTAAAGGTATGAATTAACTGCATAAAGGAACCTTTAAGTGTATGAGTCTCTGAGCATCTAATCCCTGGAAAGACAAGGGGTTACATCTGGATGCTTCCTCATCTGCTCATCTATCAATCTCCTTCTGCAACGCTCCAGAGCCTCTCCCTATAAGTAACAATTGGGATGGGTGCAAGTTAATGACAGATGACTCTTTCTCTTATCTTACAACTTCCATGTGCCAAATATTTTAGTGCATTCCCGGTGGATTCACCCCTCCGACTGTCAAAGCAGTCTCATTATGCAATGGCACAAAAATTTACCACTCCAGCCCTGTGCGAGCTGGGAATTTATACCTTTTATGGCTCCATTTTCCTTCCTGGACTGCTGGAAGTCTCTAAAACATTACCAATGATTGCGTGATAGCTTTTCTGATCTCACTGCATCCTGCCTTGGGGCAGGGGGATGCCATTAGATGTCCTTAATTCCATTCCACTCAAGTTTTTAAATGCTTTTACTATTAGTGAGCTGGAATGAGACAGGAGCTGGGTCTTTAT
>JAHTLZ010002005.1:0-20311 GCA_023846285.1 Phrynocephalus versicolor
CAGGAGCAAGGGGAGGAGTTTTAGCTTTAAATAGCTGCTACCAGCAGCACGCACCGTCAGGCGCGTGCAAACTAAAAAAAAAAAACCTTTTAATTTCTTCTGGGTATAATTGAGTTCCTAAAGCCAAGCTACTCCTGAGGAGGTCCTACACACATTAGCAAGTTAGCACTGGAAACTTCCTGACGTGACTGCAGTTGGAGTAGAGGTGCTTTAGCGGCCCCTACACAGTTAGATTTTCATTAAACAACAAAAGAAGAAAAGAGTCTTACTAGATTAATAAAAAAATAATTAGTGCAAGTTTACATTTTTGAGACCTTCAATACATTTTATTGCACTCATTAAAATGGAGTTGGAGGGAGCAGCTGTAGTCACCTGCAGTACTTGTGCCATGTTTGTTATCTTGACAGAGCGTGTGCAGAACTACACCTGCTGCAAGTGCAAGCAGGTGGCGCTATTGGAAGAGAAGGTCCAGCAGCTGGAGGCTCGCATATCCGACCAGCAACATATTAAGGAGCTTGAGCGGTTCCTGGACAGAGCGGAACAGACTATCCAGGTCCAAGAGGAGACAGGGCAAACTTCAGAGCAGGAAGTCACTCCCACAACTCAGGAGGTGGATGGGTGGAGGAATGTGACTCAAAGGAGTAGAAGGCCAAGGCATCGCTCAGAGAGTCTCATCTTGTACAATCAGTTTGAAGCTCTTTCCCTCAGCACACCTCATGAGGCACACATAGAGGAAGAATTGGTTCCACCGGAGGATCTCTCCCTCATCACTATCGATGAGATACAAGATCAGGTATATGTTGATGACCAGGCTGCAGGAGAGAAGCTCATTGTACTAGGGGATTCTATAATTAGAAATACGGAGGGATGGATTTGTGAGGAGCATGATAACCGTATGGTCTCTTGCCTGCCGGGTGCAAAGGTTGCAGACATCACCAGAAATATAGATAGCTTGTTAGAGAGAACTGGGAAGGAGCCAGTGGTCATGGTACACGTCGGTACCAATGATGTCGGGAAGGCCAAGCGGTCAGTCTTGGAAGCCAAATTCAGGTTGCTAGGTAGAAGATTGAAGTCCCGGGCTTCCAAGGTAGCATTTTCAGAAGTGCTACATGTTCCTCGTGCAGGACCCGCCAGACAGGCAGAACTCAGAAGCCTCAATGCGTGGATGAGGCGATGGTGTCGAGAGGAGGGCTTTCGATTTGTCAGGAACTGGAGAACATTTTAGGACAAGCCAAACCTGTTCAGGAGGGAGGGGTTGCACTTGAATCATGATGGGACCAGATTGCTGGCACTCAACCTCAAAAATGCAGCAGAGCAGCTTTTAAACTGATAACTGGGGGAAAGCCGACAGGAGCTGCGTGGCATCCGGTTCGGAACACCTCATCCTCGGGGAATGAGGTTGGAGAGGGTAGAGAATCACATAGAGAAGACATAGCAGGTATACGTATTAGCACCAGGAGAATAACGGAATGTGACAGTTCATCTACTGAAAATAAAAGCTGTGGGGCGAATAGAACAAGGCAGCAGCTGTTGTTGCAGGACCCACTGTACAGGTGCTTCTACGCCAATGCTCGAAGCCTCCGAGCAAAGATGGGAGAACTTGAACATTTGGCAGCTAGGGATAACATTGATATAATAGCCATAACAGAAACCTGGTGGAATGCGGAGAACCAGTGGGATACAGCAATCCCAGGCTATAAACTCTATAGAAGAGATAGAGAGGGGCGGGTTGGAGGAGGAGTGGCCATCTATGTCAAAGAAGGGATAAAATCCAGCAGAACGGAGATGGACAGAGGGTCTGACTCCACCATAGAATCACTGTGGGTTAAACTACCAGGTCCAAGGGGTGATGTGATTGTTGGAGTTTTCTATCGTCCACCAGATCAAAACCTTGAGGGGGACCTTGAAATGAGGAGAGAAATCATGGAGGTGGCTAAGAGGGATAGGATAGTAATCATGGGGGGACTTCAATTATCCCCACATTGACTGGGCCAATGTGAGCTCCGGGCAAGAAAGAGAAACTGGGTTTCTCGACTTGCTGATGACTGTGCCTTAGAGCAACTTGTCATGGAGCCCACCCGAGAACAGGCAACTCTGGATCTAATATTGTGTGATACTCAGGACTTGGTCAGGGGTGTGAATGTCACTGAGCCTCTGGGGAACAGTGACCATGCTGCAATTACCTTTGCCATGCATGTCGGAGGAAGAGTGTCAACCAAATCAGACATAAAAACCCTTGATTTTTGAAGGGCAAACTTCCCTCAGATGAGGAAACTAGTTAGAGAGAAACTGAAGGGGAAGGTTAGAAGAATCCAATCTCTTCAGAGTGCATGGAGCCTGTTTAAAACAACAATAATAGAGGCCCAGCACAAGTGCATACCACAAAGAAAGAAGAGCTCATTTAAGTCCGAGAGGACACCGGCATGGTTAACAAGTGGAGTTAGAGAGGCTCTAAAGCACAAGGAGAGGTCCTTCTGTAAATGGAAATCCTCCCCAAATGAGGAAAATAAAAAGGAACACAAACTCTGGCAAAAGAAATGTAAGAAGATGATAAGGGAGGCAAATAAAGACTTTGAGGAACGAACGGCTAGCAATATAAAGGGTAATAATAAAAGCTTCTTTAAATATGTTAGAAGTAGAAAACCTGCCAGAGAACCAGTTGGCCCTCTGGATGGTGAGGGAGGAAAAGGGGAGGTTAAGGAAGACTTGGACATTGCAGAGAAATTGAATGAGTTATTTGCGTCTGTCTTCACGACAGAGGACCTTGAGCGGATTCCGCTGCGTCAGCCGCCCCTCTTGACTAAAGAATTAAATCAAATACAGGTTAAAAGAGAGGAGGTTTTAGGACTAATTGATAAATTGAGGATTAACAAGTCACCAGGCCCAGATGGCATCCACCCAAGGGTTATTAGGGAACTGAGAAATGAAATTGCAGATCTCTTAACGGTTATATGCAACTTGTCTCTTAAAACGGCCACAGTGCCGGAGGACTGGAGGATAGCAGATGTCACACCAATTTTTAAAAAAGGAAGGAGGGGGGACCCAGGAAACTACAGGCCGGTTAGCCTTACATCTGTCCCAGGGAAGATGGTGGAAAGCCTCATCCAAGAGAAAATCTTAAAACACATAAAAGAACAAACCTTGCTGAGAGAAAATCAGCATGGCTTCTGTAAGGGTAAATCTTGTCTGACAAACCTCTTAGAATTTTTTGAAAAGGTCAACAGGCACGTGGATTTGGGTGAACCGGTTGATATAGTCTATCTGGATTTTCAAAAGGCTTTTCACACAGTCCCTCACCAAAGGCTGCTGAGAAAATTGCACAGTCAGGGGATAAGAGGGCAGGTCCTCTTATGGATTGAGAACTGGTTGAGATCCCAGAAACAAAGAGTAGGTGTCAATGGGAAATTTTCACAATGGAGAGAAGTGAAAAGCGGTGTGCCCCAGGGCTCGGTCCTGGGACCGGTGCTTTTCAATCTGTTCATAAATGACTTGGAGACAGGGATAAACAGTGAGGTGGCCAAGTTTGCAGATGACACAAAACTTTTCCGTGTGGTAAAAACCAGAGAAGACTGTGAAGAGCTCCAGAAGGATCTCTCCAAACTGGGGGAGTGGGCTGAGAAATGGCAAATGCGTTTTAATGTAACCAAATATAAAGTAATGCATATTGGGGCAAAAAATCCAAACTTCATCTATCAACTCATGGGCTCTGAGTTATCCGTGACGGATCAGGAAAGAGATCTTGGTGTGTTGGTGGACAGCTTCATGAAGGTGTCTCCCCAATGTGCGGCAGCGGTGAAGAAGGCCAATTCCATGCTAGGGATTATCAAAAAGGGGATTGAAAATAAAACAGCCAACATTATAATGCCGTTATACAAAACAATAGTAAGGCCCCACCTGGAGTATTGTGTACAATTCTGGTCACCGCATCTCAAGAAAGACATAGTGGAACTGGAAAAGGTGCAGAAGAGGGCGACTAAAATGATTACTGGGCTGGGGCACCTCCCTTATGAAGAAAGGCTAAAACATTTGGGCCTCTTTAGTCTGGAAAAAGGCGCTTGAGGGGGGATATGATTGAGACATACAAAATAATGCAGGGTATGAGTAAAGTGAATAGAGGGAAGCTCTTCTCCCTCTCCCAACATACCAGAACTAGGGGACATACACTCAAATTGAGGGCTGGGAGAGTAAAAACTGACAAAAGAAAATATTTTTTCACCCAGCGTGTTGTAAGTCTATGGAATTCCCTGCCACACAATGTGGTGATGGCATCTGACCTGGATGCCTTCAAAAGGGGATTGGACAGATTCCTGGAGGAAAAGTCCATCACAGGTTGCAAACCATGATGGAGATGTGTAGTCTCCAGGCTTTTAACCAGGGTACTTCAAGGGCCAGATGCAGGAGAGTGGTATCAGGAGACAGATATCTAGTCTCATGCGCTCCCAAACACATCTGGTGGGGCCGCTGTGAGATACAGGAAGCTGGACTAGATGGGCCTTTGGCCTGATCCAGCATGGCTCTTCTTATGTTCATATTTGGTTCTATCCTGCAAATAGACATTTTTAATCCTTGCTTTTTTCTTTTGCCATATAAATATGCGTATACTTTTTTCCAGATCTGAAATGATCTTAAAGTTTGGTAATATAGGCAGAGATTGAAATAAGAAAAGCAGTTTAGGTAAGACATTCATTTTGACTGCAGCAATTCTGCCCATTAGGGATAGCTGAAGTCTTGACCAGGTTTCGAGGTCAGCTTTGATTGTTTTTATAACATTAACATAATTGTCTTTGAATAAAGAGTTACATCGGTTAGATACAGTAATACCCAGGTATTTTACCTTATTAGAATGTCGGAAACCAGATTGATTTACCAGTTTTTCAATCATGGATGGAGTCATATTTTTAATTAATAACAATGTTTTTTCTCTGTTTACCTTTAATCTGGAGATTTTAGAATATGCCTCCAAGATCTTTAGGAGTTCTAAGGAGGAAGTCTGGGGGTTCTCCATGATTACCATCAAATCATCTGCAAAGGCTTGAACCTTATAAACTTCTCCCTTGCTTTGTAGGCCTTGGATGTCAGAGTTTTCCCTTATAACATGAAGAAGAACTTCCAGGGTAATTATAAACAAAAGGGGGGAGAGAGGACATCCTTGCCTGGTACCTTTGTGTATATTGACTTTGTCTGTAAGGTGACCATTAACTACAATCCTGGTGTTTTGAGTAGAGTAGATTTGTTCAATTGCTCGCAGCATTCTATGGCCACACTGAAGATAATCTAATTGAGTTTTAAGTAAAGACCAGGATACATTATCAAAGGCTTTCTCAGCATCAATGAATGCAAAGGCTACTTGCTTCTCGGGGTGGGATTCATAATATTCCAACACATTGAGAAAAGTTCTGATGTTGGATTGGAGGTGCCTTTTCTGAAGGAAGCCAGTCTGGTCATGTGATATCAGAGAAGGTAAAATCGTCCGCCATCTATTGGCCAAAATGGTTGCAAAAATTTTGTAATCCACGTTTAGGAGGGCAATTGGCCTGTAATTCTGTATCAAGTCTTTAGATTTCCCTTCTTTGGGAATCAGTGTCGTATGTGATGATTTCCAGGAATCTGGTATATCCTCGCCTTCTAAAATAGATGTAAAGAGATTTTTCATATTTCCAGAGATTGTCTCCGAGAGTTTTTTGTAAAATATAGCCGGTATTTGGTCGGGTCCAGGGGCTTTGTTCGATTTTTGATGATTAATAGCCTCTGTTATTTCCATCATTGTGATAGGAGCATTTGTCTGGGCTCTCTGTTCTTCAGTAAGTTTTGGGAAGTTGGCTTGTTCAAGGGATATTCATATGGCTTCTAAAAAATGCGATCATATTAGTTTTGGATAAGTGGCAATTTTGGGATTCAAATGAACCTGGGTACTAGACGTGCATGCCAAAGAGACTAACTCCCCCCCCCATGAAACACACACACAAAGACACACCTAGTGCAATGTGTTGCCATATGGATTCATAACATGGTTGTACTTCTGATGTTCAAAGGGAGGATGCAACTGAGTACTCGCTGTTGGGGAACAGCAACAAGGGAAGCCTGCATGCTTCCCAGAGGTACCTCATTGGCCACTGTGGAAAATGTGTTACTGCAGAATCAAGGTAAGACTCTTAAGATACCAAAGTGCCACAGTCCATTTTTTCAATTGCTGTATCATGAATTTCCAGTTCACATTATCAAATGCTTTCTGTGTATCCCTGAATACTAGTGTCACATTATGCCCTGCCCTGCCCTGCCCCTGAATATACCAAGTGCTGGTCTTTTGAGTTTTTGAATCTTTAACTTCCCTATTTAAATAATTCCCCCCTCATCTGGAATAAACTATGCAATGTGGCCAGCAACATTAATCTATTCATATGCATAATATATGAATAAGCATATTCCTTCTACTTGCACCACAATCTTCAACTGCTAGCTGGGAATATGATTCTACGGTATTCTCTTGCATTGCATCCATTCATTCCAATGGTCCCTCCTATGCAAAATGTCCCAGTAAGTGCACCTCGTTCTTTTTTCACTCATGGGATGAACAAGGAGCTCTGTTGGCACTTGCCAGAGCAACTCTACTGAAGCAAGTCTGCCCACTTACATCAACAGATGAAGTAACCCCTTGAGTTTCAAATAGCTCTTACTGGGCAAAAAAAAATGTTGTATTTAATGGTCTCCGCGTTATTAAGCAAATCTGATGTAATTAACACTTCTGCAAATGGAGTCAGTTTGTAAAGTATATGATGTATCAGAAGCTTTGAAAAGACACATTTTCACAGAGTTTGTCATGAAATGTGTAAAATAGGCATGTCTTTACAACAAGGCAAAATAAGAGCAGAAACTGTAGCTGACTTCATTCCGATCATTCACCATTTGTGTGCCTTGGTAGGATTTCCACTATATTCTGGAATCCGGATACTACACTGCTCCATGACAATGTGGATTAAGTTGACTGGCTTTGCCACTCTGCCTGTGATTGCCACCTGCTGTGTTTGTTTTGCAAGCAAGCATGGCTTTCCAGCACTTGAATTCCTGATAGTTAAAGCAATATAAGAGCTGGCTACTCCAAGCAATCTAGGCGGCTCTTCCTGCCTGTCAACAGAGCTTTCCACCATACAGGCAGAGCACAGGGGTGCTTGGACTGAAGCCCAGATATTAGGCTCTTAAGAGCTGAGCATCACTGTCCCTAAAACGCAGGACAAAGTACTCTGTGTATTCCTCCCAACCCAAAAGTTAATGAAGCCTGTAATATGAGTTTTGCCATGATTCTGAGTGGATGGGAAGGAAAATGTGTGTCTTGTGTCAGTTGATGAAACCATTGGTCGGCCTTAGGTGAGCCTATTGCTTTGAGTTCTTACTTTCTTCCTATAATATGGGATAATGGGGAGCATTTACAAGAACATCCCTCATGTGTTAAGGAAGGGAGTGGAGGTGTTTCTGGAAGTCACTGTTAACAATGTGTTCATTTATACAGTAAGCTGGGATCGATTATTGACAAGATTACACATGTGGTTCAGGGGCCAATCCTCATCATCCAGGAAGGAAGGAAGGAAAGAAGGAAGGAAGGGACCAACCAAACAACCAAACAGCCAACCAAATCTACCTACCTACCTCAGATGGCTAAAAATCCAGTTCTAATTTGTGGGAAAAGGTTGACATTTTGGGGTGTTAAATAGTACAGAGTGGGATTGTGATCCATTTAATAGATGAATCACCACTGCTAGAAGCTTCTAGAAGCTTCTAGAAGCTGACATTTCTGGGGGGCGGCAAAAAGTTGCAAAAACAGTCTTGGGAAACTACAAGTGATCCACCGTGGACTTTGACCTCTTCTGCTTTAAGGATCACAAGATATTAATACATGCGACACAGTATACTGTGAACATTTTAAATGTGTTGTTTGTTACACATTGTGTAGGAAGAAGAACCTAGAAATTAACACTTACTGTCTGTGCTCCTGACAAAATATTGGTCACCCACTGTGATATAAAAAGAAGGAAGTTCTGTGCCTTGAGCATTGCAAAAGCAGCATGCCACCCACAAGCTTACCCAGGAGGAAATATAAAAGTAAGTCAGCAGCATGAGGATCCTAACTTGGAGCTGAGTTCTGTTTAAAACCATGGTGCTTAGTGGCAAGTGAAAACATTCAAATGGAGAAGGTAGAAACTCTGAATGGAGATATACACCATATAAGCAAAGCAAGTCTAGTCTAGGCTTATCTGGAAGTGGGTTGACTCCTCTGAACTATGGTATTTTTCAAATTTGATGAAAATGCCACATGATCATGTATTCCATAATACTACTTCTTTCCTGAAGTGGGAATATAGTCTAATTGTAAGTGCTGGTGCTGCTAGCAGCAACGAGACATTAAAGGCTTCATGCTCACGCCCAACACTAACCTGCTGTCCTCAAATTCTGATCTGAGAGACCTTCCCTAGGGAATCTATGGCCTTCCAGATGCTACTGCATTGAAGATACCATAATCTCTTGCCCTTTGCTATGAGAGTGATGGGAGCTAAAGCTCATTGATAGAAATGAGGTCACTGGTTCTCCACCATCCTCTGTTTATTTAGCAACAGAGAAAGAGACTCAAATTTTGACTAACCCTTGAAACAATTACTCCCATGTTCTGTTGCTCACTATAAACCACTGGAATTCTGATATAGTCTTCAAACTACCAGCCTCTTCCATCTCCATGTAAAATGCTTTCCAAAACTGAGAGGCGCTCATAGCCACTAAGGCAAAGAATCATGGTGGTGGGAATATAAAAAAAGAAACAAAAGAGAAACTATAATTGCTGGATCAAAAGGCACTAACAGCTACATTTAACTCACTGAATATGATCAAAGACAGCCACAGTCGGCCAGTATCATTAGCAGGCTACCAGATGGCAATGAAGGTGCAAAATGGGATGATCATTGAAAACAGTAGGACATTTCATGTGAATGGATTTTCAAAGATTTTGTGTCAGCTTGGAAGTCAGGAAACCATTTCATCTGCAGCTAAATTTTCCATTATTTTTTATTATTACTTTTGCTTTCTTGTCAAAGATTTTAAAAGTAAGATTACAACATAAGTGTGCATAAGTGAGTCCAATTAAATAGCAAAGTATTTATTCTTAATCAGTCTGATACAGTTCATGTCCAAATTTTGTGCTTTGTCTCTGTGCCACTCGACCTTCTGAACCTGCCAGGCTGGCCTTTGTTTTAAAAAGCCTATAAGGAAAAACCATGATCACACTTCCTCCAGAAATGCAAACATTTATGTCTCCTTTAAAAAGCAAACAAAGGGAACTGTTGTTCTCCAAAATACATGTGCACCTTTTCATTAAACAAGAGTGGCCTGTTCAGCAGGCCCCTTTCCTAGCAGCATGGGCAGTGTACCAGTGTGAGAGGACTTAATGGAGAGAAGGGAAGACAGGTGAGGGTGAAATAAGGAGGTAAAAGTGGGGCTAAGAAAATGACAGAAGGAACATGAGAAAATGATACAACCAAGTAGGTTTGGCAGCTGGCAAAATGGTAGAGCATTGGGGCAGCAATGAACAGACTTTGAGAGAGAGAAAGTAAAGCATAAGTTAATAGTGATTGGCAGATCAGGATGAAAGATTGCATAAGAATAACATTTAATTGCCTTCTCTCAGTCTTATTGCTCAAAGTTCTTTCTCCCCTATTCGCACCCAACAGAAATGGCTGTCCCTATTTTACAATATCCATTTTTCCATCATAATTGTTTTACACAATTTAACTACTATGTATTTACATGACAATTGTGCACCACATCCTGTAACCTTGACCAAGGGAATTATTGACAAACAGTGGAACCTTTCTATTGCCTAGAACTCACCTTAGAAACATGACAAGTAACAGCTGTTTTCTTTATCCGGCCAAGATAAGCTTCAGCATCAGTTGGCTTTGCTGCACTTTAACACCACTCAGCGCAGGTTGCCTTGACAGGTTTTGAATGAGAGAGACAGGCGAAAGGTCTTATTCTTTGATGACGCAACAGTTGGTTTCATGGAGTGGGATTCAAATATAAAAAATAATAAAAAAAGAAAGGCTCACCATCAGTGAGACCTGGGGAAAAATGCCACTGAGGGAGAAATGTATGTGTTTAATGGAGGAGCAGTTCTGAGCCCTGAAAGCTCCTCTATGGCTAATGAGGTGTTTTAAGATTCCTAGCAAACACCACCTTTCATGCGATGACATACAAGTTGCACACTATGGCACACTTGAGGCCAGACAGTCAAGGGAAAATGACGACAGTGTAGGTGGTTGAGTTGGCAAAAGTGACTACAGGTTGCTCATTTGGAAATGTTTCAGAGAGATACGTTATGAGCCACACTTGCCTGTCAGTCTTACTGATTGAAATCAAAGGATTAACAAGGTGAGCTTGAGCTGAAACATATGAAATTGGAAACATTAATGGAAATGGCCAAATAAGCTGGTGGATTAACTTTCAAATAGGTGCTTGAGTGCTGCAGTCTTATGGAAGCCAGTAGGACTACCGAATGAAGTGGGACTTTGAACCCAGCGACATACATTTTCAAAGAGCCGACAGCATCACCTCATGTAGGGATGGGGAAAACGAGACTTTGCAGAAAAGGAAGATAACTCCCCTAACAAATATGTTCCCCTGACCCATAGCAAGACTTGAGAGAGCTCCATGATTTGGAACACCTAAGATCAGAAGTTTTAATCCCAAACTATACCTCTCGGGGTTGGGGGGGTCACCTCAGATCACAGGGGGCTGATGGATAACATGCCCAGCCACCTGAGAAGCCTTGAGAAAACTGCAGTGCCAGAATGCCACCAGAAGGAAAGATGGGTTAAGCACTTCTGAGTACGTTATACCTAGAAAACCCTGTCATTGTAAGACTATATCAATTGCTGGCACATGGCGGTCAGTATTATCAATGCACCAAAGTGCAGCCTAAGGACCAGAGAAGCCCATCAAGTAATTTGCTCCTCAAAGTTTCCCCAAAAGCCTGACTAAGACGACTATTACTGTAAGTCTCAAAAGACATCTTTGCAAATTGTCAGTTTCTTGTTAGTTATACAAAAATCCTTAAATGAGGAGCAATATCTCTTCCTCTTACAACATGCATTAACAGGGGAAGAATCAAAAACTAAGGAGCTGCCCATACCCCCACTCTCTGAAAACTTGGCAATTTGTTAGTCATGCCTAATAGAGAATAAGGGCAAGATTTAAAATCATCTTTGTTCATAATCTCCCATCAGGAGTGGAATAAGAAAACCTACAAGACTCAGACTGCCTTAAGGCATAACATTAAACTAGGGCAAGACATTCAGTTTAATCTCTGGCATGACAGATACTCTTAAGGGAATTCTATGTAAATATGCAGTTCATGTTTTTCCACCTTTTTCCTTTCAAAAATCAAGATGAGCTACCTCAGTCACATCAGATTGGTGCAGTATTTTGCTCTGCCTTCAAGGAGACAAGATTCTGTTTAATGTGATCCCTTGGGATTCCATTGTACTGGTTCCTCTGGGCCAACGGGAATCAGTGGAATTATAGCCGATAAACCGAAGATCCACTCAACTATGCAACTCCTGAATATGCCTCATCGAAATGCAAAATACCCAAGAGTGCATCTTCATCAATTTCATTATGGGAAGGACAGGTTGGGGTGTAGTCTATTTGTTAGAGTAGTCATGATTGAAAAACCCTGTCACAAGAGTTGTCCCTAACATTAGATAGAGCACAACAGTCACCTGTGTCAGGAGACCATGGGAGACAGATACTGTTGTGGAGGTGAAGCAACACGCAGCTGTGCATGCCACATGGTCTGCTCTGTACCCACTAAATTAGTTGGTCTAGTTTTAGTTTATTATTGTCATGGTCAAAGACCAGCAAAGTCATGACATTTAACACATTACAGAGTGCACAAAAGAGAGGGGAAAAGAGCTAAAGGAAATTTATAGTTTAAAATCAGTAAATCCAGTAAATCTTTACATATCCTACATGCAGCTGCAGGAAATTTTGCACAGGTAAATATAATATGGGGATTAAGGCCTAATAATAGTTTATGTTAGATCTCTGTCTCAGGACAGACCAAAACCTGGTTAAGCAAAAGAAAGATGAGCTTAGTATGTAGTCTGTGATAGAACTAGCAGTGTAATATTATGTGTATAGTTGATTCCATTGTGCCATCATTACAAGAACAAGTCTTCTCTGTCATAGAAATATTTTATAGCCCATTGATAACCTCTGAGGGAAGGCTTGTATCTAGCTATGGAAAAGGCCCTGCAGTGGGTCAGCAACTCCAGGAGAGGTGGGGGGGGGGGCAGACAGGGCTACAATATACTATGGTGGTTACTTCACATCTGTTTTGTCTCTGTTAGTGTTGCACTTAGGAGCGTACAAAAAAGTTACTTCACGACCATCACACAACTACTGAAATTTGTCTCGACCATGCCCCTGGAACGGGTGCTAAGTGCAACAATACTGTACCTGGTGCTGGGGTAGGGTTTTCCCTTGTCACTCTTTGTTCCTGCTGTCTGTTCCGAGACAAGACACCATGTAGAAACAACTGTCACGCAACAAAACATTTGTTTCTCTCAGAAAACTGTGTCCTTTTTTTATTTTGACTTTTCAGAAGCAAAATATTGAAAAATAATTTTTAAGCTTCCCCCCCCCCCCAAAAAAAAAGGAAAAAGGAAGCTAGGCAAATTCAGCATTTGTCACGGTACGAGACCGTGAGGTAACAATTGGCACAATACAAGTTATCACGACCATGGGAACCCTGAAACAGGGACAAGACCACATGATCACAACCAACACTGTCGTGGTACAAAACTAGTCATGGAATAAAGCAGGACGTGAAGTAACCACCTATCTGTAATTAATCTGCTGTGAGGAAGTTGGGGACCCTGCTGATACCGCCCCATCTCTCCATGTCCAGCACCCTCTGTTTGGCAAGAGGAGTTGCCTTGCCTAATTCCATTGTAAGGAGAGACTGAAGGGAGAAGCCTATAGATGTGAATTTCTGATCTATTGCTTTTAGCCAAGGAAAGCAGAAGAAGTCTTGGAGGAGTAAAGAAGTCAGTTCTTGTGTCTGATAAATTAGCTTAAGCCAGAAGTTGATGGCGGCAAGATTTACTCTGGCTTTGATGTTGAGCAGCCTGGATTCTGAGAATCAGCTGGTATCAGAACCACATCTGGACATTTGGACGATGGCCCTTATAAACTGTGATTGAATTTTCTCTAGTGGGGGCAAAACTGGGGGTTGGAGGCCGCAAGATTTTCTCGTACAAAAGTCGTCAGAGTGTTTTATTCTGAAATAGCTTGAGGGCTTCAGTGATATATTGCCCACCCCTGATTCGAAAGAATTTTAAGATGATTCACATGCAGACCTTTGTTCTATCTCAGCTGCATGTTTGTGTCTCAGCTGCATGTTTTCTTGACCCATTTGATTGCAACACTATTCCTAAGCACTTAAAGGCCATTCATTGCCAGCTCTACTCTGGGTCCACTCATGCTCCCGGCTCTGGCTTTAGGTCTCTGAATTAGCTTCTGTGTTCATTTGTGGTGGTAGAGAAGGATGCTATGCCCCAACTGCTGAGGTGTGATTCAGCTGCCAGTCTGCCCAGAAGTGGTTTTCCATTCCCTCCTTCTGAAGGCATGCTGGGACTCAGCAGCTTGCCCATGGCTTTTTTCATGGGAGGCGCAGTGGAGGATTGAGCTCCCTGCTCCTGGCTCTACAGACAGATATTTACCTCCTGGAGGTATCTAGCCAACTGAAAGCACACACATACAGTATATACAATAGAGTACACAGGTTGCAAAGGTATTCCTGTAGAGGCACTGGCTCCAAGGAGCACCAGCCTGGCCCCAAGGCCTGCGTGGCTGGCACTCTAAAATCAAGAAAAAATAATTTTAAAAAAGAAGCGCCAACCTGGTCCAGGAGGTGTGCGGTCAGTGCTTTAAAAACAAACAAACAAAATTTTAAAAAGGAGCGCTGACCGGGTCCCAGGAGCATGCGGTCAACGCTAACAAAAAAACAACACTAAAGAAGCCCTGAGGTGCTGGCCCCAAGCCAGCGCCTCAAAAAGCCCCTGACTGGGGACTTTTAAAGCAACAACAACAATAATAAACAAGCAAGCAAGCAAACAAACAAACAAAATAAGGGGCTGCGTGGTTGGCGTTCTAAAATCAAGAAAAATAAAATACATTAAAAAAGAAGTGCCGACCCAGCCCCAGAAGCCATGCGGTTGGCACTTTTAAAGAAACAAATTTTAAAAAAGGAGCACCGAACGGGCCCCAGGAGCGTGTGGTCTGCACTCTAAAACAAACAAACAAACAAACAAACAAACAAATAAAAAACAAGCACCACATGGTCAGCACTCAAAAAAAACACCTGAGGTTTTTTTAAAAAATTGTACGAACCCGAACCAAACCGACCCAAGGGTGGGCCCGAAATAGAAGAACCCAAACCATGGGTTTTCTGTTTTGTGCCCACCTCTAGTTGCAAGCCTATTCATGAATTCTGCAGAGTATCTCATCAATTGCAAAGACATGTAAGTTGCCAAAACTACACCACCATATGTGTCTCCTTACAAGCCGGCTCACTTGAGTTCAGTGGAACTTACTCCCAACTGTGCCCAGCGCTGCTGCCAAAGAGTGCAGAAACATCTCCATCACAAATAAGTCTACAGTTTTTTTTTTTGAAAAAATTTAAACAATCCCGCTTCATTAAAAGAATGCGATACCTTCTGTTTCTTTCACATCTTGAGCCTTGCCTAACAGCAGATTAAACATCACTTGTACTTCGAACATGCCTGCCAATAATCAAAGTAAGGAAAGGCTCTTTATTCAGCCCCCTTTTAGGATGGCCTTTCTGGTGAGCAACAAAAGACAAGTCCAGTCACTCACAGAGCTAAGTCAATATTTAAAAGCACTCTAAATGAAGGTTCATTTTGTAAACGCTTTGCTCTTGTATTTGTTAAAGGTCATTAGATGTAGCTCCATTCCTCGGTGTCTTATTAGAAAACATTTGTTCTCCCCTTCCCCTCCCCCCACCTTTTAACACATTCGTTGTAAATTCCAAAGAGATGAGGCTATAGCAAGCTGTTACAAAGCATATAGCATAGAGTTATCATTAAAACAATGTGGGTTCCTGTTAAAATCAGAAACATTTACAGTATTTTTATTATAAAATGTGCTATAAAGCACACTATGCCCTAATAATAAACAATCAATGCCAGTTCAACTTTCCCAAAGCCCCCCCTTCTTACTTTGAAAAATCAGATGTTGTACGCTTTCAACTACTGTAGCTTGGCTCTATATGCTCAAAGGCTGACATCTAATATTTAAAAAGAAGTGTTCCTGTGAGGAATAATTTCCATGGTGACCAAGAGTAGAAGAATGGGGACTGAGCTCAGCAATCTACGTCTTTGCATCTTAGTGGCCCAAGGTGCAGCACATCTGAATGCCAAACTCCATTGGTGGCACAGTATTTCTCCATATACAGAACAATAACAATTGGATTCAGCATCCACAGAAGACAATGCATGGAGGGGAGAAACTGAAAAGGCAAATGGAAGCAGGTCGATCATTTTAGCCTCCCATGCCAACTCCTTATTAATATTTTAATTTTAGGCATACATGTAATATCTAACAGAACTGATGCTCCAAATATTGTCCAGCCAGTTTCAAAGCTGTTTCAATTTCACACAGCTGTACAACTTCCAGCTCTGTTTATCACGCAGCTAACCCTGGTCAACCGATTGTATCAAATAGAGATGGGCACGAAATGAACATTTTTCGTTTCTGTTATTCGTTATTCGTTTCATTACGTAACAAAACGACTAACGGAAATTGTGATGAAAATGGAACAAAACGAATAGAACCATGAAAATTTTGTTCGTTACGTTTCGTTTTCGTTAATGGCAACGTGCAATTAAATGAGCTGTTTTAAATGTTAAAAAATGCCCTGGACATCCATAAAAACACAGCAATAATTATTTATACTGTCTGATAATACCTACCGGGGGGTCCTTAAAATGTGCATCTATGACTTTTCTCAGGTCGCTGTATTTTTTTTCTTTAAGGGGAGTTAAGGGACATCGACCCAAAATGGCTCCCAGATGCCTAATATTGATTTCTTGGGTATTAAAACGCCCTGGACATCCATAAAAAGGCAGTGATAATGCGATAATTATTTGAAATAATTACCTGCCAGGGAGCTGGGGTCCTTAAAACATTTGTTTTTGTCTTCTCCCATCACGATGTATTTTTCTCTTCCCTTTAAGGATGACAAAATGGATGTCGCCACTCCAGCCACAACATGGAGGCAAGCCATGTGATGGGATCATGTAAATTTTTGGACAACTTCAACCAATACCATGCCCAGGTTGCAGACTGGGCAGGTCTGACAGCCACAGAGGGCATAAAAAGCTCTGGCAGCCCCCCGTCCTCCTTGCAGTCCCCGGTGGGAGTTAGGGTGGGATTGCTGTCTCTGCAACTCTAGCTTCAGTCCTGCAGCCTCCCTGTGTGCGTGTGTGCTTACCTCTCGGTGAGTACCCTTCCTTGCACCGCAGTGCAGTCACTCTGCGGCTGCCTTGCACCCTGGGCAACGCCCACCACTGCCTTTGCAGCCTCCCTGCATACCTAGTCTATACTGTGTCTCTGCCAGCATCAACTTTTTTTTAGTGTTTTCCCTCTGGTCTGGGGCGTTGGGGGATGCCCACACAGCAAAATGCTTTAAAAATCATGCAAAAAGCGGGTAGAAACAAAAAACGAAAAAAAGAAAAACGAAAACAAAATTTTTCCAAAAATTCATGAAAAACGGAAACGAACCGAACGGACCTCTCAACGAAAAACAAAAAACCAAAACGCCATTTTTTTTATTCATGCACATCTCTAATAGCTATTATTTACATGACTAGGTGAGCTGCCATTACCTGTCCAAGCTCCTGCCAACCTAGCAGTTTGAAAGCACGTGAACACGTGTATGCAAATAAGCACCGTTTCAGTACAAGGATAATGGAGTTCTGTGTGCTTGTGCACTTAGCCATGCCAGCCACAGGACCAAGCAAATATGTATACAGACAGAAAAACACCAGTTATTTGGCTTATAAAAGGATGGGACCCTAACTTACCAGGGTCCTACATTGATGCTGGTGTGCATTGTAATTTTCTCACTTAGCATAATTTTAAACTTACCTGGAACCTTTGATAGCTTTGCTTTTTCCATATACTCTGTTATTTTTCCTAGGGGAATTTCTTGTGTATTGTACTTTTTAAAATATTCTTAATAATTGTTTTTGGATTTTCTCATTTTGGTATCATATATCTCCTTTGTAATCTTTCAGTTTGTTGATCTGCCTCTTTCTTTCTCTTTTTTAATTTTTTATGACAGCCACCTTCCCAGCTTATTGATTTTTTCAAAAAAGTTTTGTTTTGTTCTTTTAATTTGCTGAGCTATATTTTCTTATTCTATTAAGCTTAGATAACCTCAGCTCCTGTCAGGTGTGATCATGGAATCAAGGTCAGTACCATCAATTTGGATTGCACCATATTCATTTGGGTCAGTCATCAGATATTCCAGATTTGGTGCAGGCCAAACCTTGTCAGAGTCACTCAATTGTATTTATAAATCTTATTAAATTAATTCAAGCTGAGTGGGGGCTGAGCTCAATGCATGAGGGCTGGTTGTGTGGAGGGTGTATTAAAGGCCTAAGTTAAGAGGCAAATACACTCACACGTGGAGCAACTGAAGGTTGGTAGTAGAGATGGGCACAAAATGCTAAAATAGTGCTTCACTTCATTTTTCATTTCATTCCATTTTGTTTTGTTTTGTTCCATTTGAAACAATATTTTTAAAAAATCGTTTAATTTTACATTTCATTTTTCATTTTTAGTGTACTGTGTGCACATGTGTGTGGTGTGTGTGTAACTTCCCTGCACCTGATCTAGCATGGGAAAAAGCAGGATTTGTAAACTTTTTTTTTCAGTCCCAAGTGCAGATCAGCTATAGAGAGGGCTTGGGGCAGCAAAAAAAAAAGTTTTAAAATCCTGCCTTTCCCCCCACCCAATTGAGCACAGTTAAACTGGGAGATTTTTTTTGCTGCCCCAAACACTGATCAGCTGTACAGCTGCCACCACTTGGGGAAGCAAAAAAAAGTTTTAAAATCCCTCCTTTCCCCAACCCAATCAGGTGGGGGAAAAGGAGGGAGTTTTTTATTTTTATTTTTATTTTTATTTTGCTGAGCCCCAAGCACTGATAAGCTGTAGCTGATAATAAATAAATAAATAAATAAATAAATAAATAAATAAATAAATCCCCCCTTTCGGTGGGGGAAAAGGAGGGATTTTAAAACTTTTTTGTTTTACCGAGCCCAAGGAGCCGATCCTGATTGGGGGTGTTTTTCTTAAAAAACAAGAAGCCTCCCCACTGCCTCGGAAGCCGTCGTCATGGGGGGGGGGTTGGCTGTGGCAGCAGCGGTGCCGGGCAGCCGGAAGGCCTCCCCAACATCAGTTAGGAGAAGATGCCAGATTTGGGGGAATGAAAAACAAAATGAGATGAAATGAAAAATTCCATTCCATTTCATTTCCTTTTGCTTTGATGGGGCATTTCGTTTTTAATTTCATTATGTAACAAAACAAATAACGAATAACAAAACAAATAAAAAATTCATTTTGTGCCCATCTCTAGTTGGTAGCAGTGGATGAAGAAGAGAGAAAACATGTTTATTCCTGTGGTTTTAAAAAGAGAGCATCATCTAAGTAGTCAAGTGACAAGACAAAGGGACTTTTGACATTGGTATGTGAGAAAGGGAAGGGACAGGAACCACAACTGGTAGAGGCCCTTTGCTCATGTTTAATTAGATGTACTTATAGGCAACTCATGGCCCAAGTACAGGAGGATGACTCAGCCCAGAGCTGTGGAAGTACTTAGTGGATATTCATGTGGCTTTTTTTTAATTTATTTTAAGAATTTTATTGGGTTATTAAAGGAGGAACAAAAGGAAAAGAGTATGGGGGAGAGGGAAAAAAGGGGGGATACAGTTTTTAAAATTTACATTGAGTATATCAAGCAAAGTAAAAATAGTAATTTAACATATTGATAAAGTTGCCAAATATTATCACAGAGCTAATAAATTTGTTACTTCTTGCCATCTTTCCCGAAAGATCTCATCATAGCCTCCCTTTAGATAGCCGGAAAGTTTATCGATTTCAATACATTCTCTTATCTTTTCGTGAAGATCCTTCTCTGTTGGCGTGTTTGGTTGTTTCCAGAATTTCGCATACAGTATCCTTGCAGCAACAATTACATGGTGGAGTACATATCTCTGGTCATAGGAAATATTTATATCTACTATATTTAATAAAAATAGTTCTGGTTTAAACTCTATCTTAATTTTCAGAGATCTTTCTAAAAAAAGTTTTACAATTTTCCAATATGCCTTTGCTTCTTTACAAGTCCACCACATATGGTAAAAGGTTCCACAGTCATAATTACATTTCCAACATTTAGGTGAACAATTATACATCTTAGATAAACGATGTGGTGCAAAATGCCATCTATAAAACATCTTATAACAGTTTTCCTTAAACGAAATAGATTTAAAGATTTTAACTGTATTCCACAGAGAGTCCCATTTATTTAAATGAATAGTGTAGCCTAAGTTTTCAGCCCATCTTATCATAGTGTCTTTAACCAGTGTATCAATCATTTTTTCATTTAACAGTATACTATAGAACTTGCTAAGAAGCTTGGAGTCACCAGAGGAAAGTATTTTATCAAATGGAGTATCAGTAGTCATAAAACCACCCTCTTTAGAAAGCTCTTGAAAGTGTGAATATATTTGTTGATACTTCCACCAGTCTAGATTGTAACCTTCTGATACTAATTTCCCTAATGGTTTCAGTGAGAGGTCGGCATTCAGAAGGTGTCTATAAGTTATAACATTTGAGGTTTCACTTGCCTGGGAGCTATAAATTGCTCCCAGTGGAGATAACCACCTAGGTGCTTTGAGATAAAATTGTTTTTTGATCGTTAACCATATTTTAATTAAGGCATTCCTTATCCAATGCTTTTTAAAGAGGGTAGGTATATTTCCCTTGTACCACATGTAGTGATGCCAGCCCTTGTCGAGGCCATAACTCTCAAGCTGCAATAATCTTTTATTTGTCATCAAGATCCAGTCTTTAATCCAGGTCAGGGCGGCAGCTTTGTAGTATAGTACTAAATTAGGAAGGGCAAAGCCACCATATTTTCTGGCAGAGCTGCAGAGAGGAAGGAGGTGGTGAGAGGAGCACA
>JAHTLZ010002006.1:0-17219 GCA_023846285.1 Phrynocephalus versicolor
ATTTTCGCATGTTTCTGTGGTGCTTTGGTGGGGTTTTGGACCACGATGTAAAAAAAATATTGTGGTCGGCATTTTGGATCCCCCCGCCCGCACACCGCATGGCAAAGGCAGACGAGACGATCCCCCCCGCCTGGTACCAGCAGCGCAGCAGTAGCAGTAGCCAAGGAGAGGGGGGCGAGGAAACCCCCACCCCCCAAAAAAACCACCCTTCTGGCCTGGTAGGTGCCCTCAGACAGTTTTCGCCTGCTTTTAGGGCCGGGAATCGGGGTTTTTTTTACTTTTAAAAACTTTTTTTCTGTGCCGCTTGGCATTGCGTGATCGCGTGACGTCACGCAAGTAACGAGCACGACAAATCAGACCAAAATTGTTCGTTCGTCGGTTCGAGCTCGAAGTCTGGGGCAGTAATTCCCGTTACCGTTTCCGTAGAGTAACGGAACCGACTAACGGAAACGGAAACGGGAATACCGCTAAGTCGTGCCCATCTCTACTTAAGAGCCTATTTCTGACAAGAGGTCAAAGCTGACTATAAGATGGAGGAGTCACACTAGCTGTATTCAGACTGATGAAGCTGTTTGGATGAGCAGTGAAACGTTTCTGTCTCTCAAGAAAAAGAAGTCCAGTAGCCATGACTCAACTTCCAGACACTTCCATGGAACTGCAAGGGGCCCAGTGAAGGGGTGTACTCACTTCTGTCATATACTGATCCCCCAAACCCTAGGTAATCTCTCCCAGTGATTTCATGTTGATGCTGAATAGCATAGGGGCAAAACAGAATCTTGAGTGACCCCACAGGACAGCGTTCGGGGTACCAAAAAAGAATCCCCTAGCACCACCTTCTGCCCTCTTGTCTCCAGGAAGAGTGTAAAACAGTGCCCTCAAGTCCCATTCCAGAGAGATGGGTCAGGATGATAACATTTTGTCAATAGTGTAAAAAGCTGCTGAGTGTTCCTGTAAACTCAACAGGGATACAGATCCTTTATCCACTTCCCAGCATAGGTCATCTACCAAGGCAACCAAGGCAATCTCCATCCCATAACCAGACTTGAAGCCAGACTGAAATGGATTCAGGTAATTTGTCTCATCCAGAAACCTCTGGAGCTGAGAGGCCACTGCCTTCTCCAAGAATGAGATATTAGATACAGGTCAGTAATTATTCATTATTCTAGGTCTTGTCTTGATGCAGGATACTTTATTCCCTAGATGTTTTGGGGCTACCCCTTCCTAAGAAGGTTTCACCTTCACCTCCTTCTTACCACCTTATTTCAATCTCCTCTCCTCTGTTTTCTTCTAAACCAGGAAATACAGTCTTGTTAAGGTTGAAGGTCCTCCCAGCCATGTTTCATTACCTTCCCTGACAGAACATTAAATTTTCTTTTCTCCTGCCCTCACTTTCCCAAAATCTCCTGGCATATCTCCTGAGGGACAGGCAATAGGGAGGCCGTTCGACCCTCTACTTGTCAAGGAACTGCAGACACTGACATCTCTCCATACGTTGCCTGGGTTTCCTATTCAGCAGGTGCGTGCTAAGAAGCAGCTGCTCTTATTCCTTTCTCTAGCCACCGGACCAGGCCCTATCACCACGTCAAGAAGACTTGTGAGGGTACAGGTGGGGGGGCAAGGGAATTGTCCAAGGGATTGGACCAGGCAGCAGACTCGCTGACTGCCTGATAACCAAGTGTTCTCAGAACCACAGATAGCACACCATGAGAGGATTCCTTTCGAACTCTGTTTATGTCCCAAAACATTTGGGCTTCGGTCATAAAATCAAACCTGACAAGCATGTCAGCGATGGAAAGAAATAATTGTGCACTAGAGTACTCAGGTCAGGTGACATCCACAGCAGGATAAAACATTTCCATTTACCTGTTAGATAAATGGCAACCCAGAAGAACCCTTCAGTGCCAGAAGGATGTCCTTCGTTGAGGTAAATACAACTCAGGATTTGCCATCTGTTTTGAGTATATGCACTACCGTAACTGTACATAACAGATAAATTAAAAGAGAGACCAGCTACAACGCTGGCAGTAGACAAAAGCAGGAAAGGAAAGGAAACACAAGAGCTGTAGGACATTGTATCCAAGGTTTCTATGTGCCCTGAACAAAGTGTACCACTACCAGAGCATAAGGGTCTGCTTTTCTCTTGTCTTCCAGCACATCTTCTTGGTCTTCAGTGCTTCGGGTGGCCAATAACTGGCTGGAAGGCTCACCCCACTCAGAAGCCCATTTTGTAGTAATTTAACTAGCCATTCAAGATGAAGCCAGGACATTACAATGGAGTCATTAAATTCTTAGACTTGGAATGGACGGATTTGGCTCGAGCCTCCACTGAGGCATGAAAAATCACTGGATGAGCTGGCATTAGCTATTCTCAGCCTGACCTACCATGCATGGCTGTTGTGAGAATGAAGTAGTGAGGAGGAGAACCATGTACACCCCCATGAGTTCACTGGGATGAAAAGTGGGAGACACATGTCAATCAATCAATGTATGGTAGCGAATATAGTAGAGGTGGGCACTTTATGTGTAGCACAGCACTACAAGGTTCCATCTTCCACTCCCCCCAGGCTGACTGGGACACCTCTCTGGCTCTGAGTGCCTCCAGGGTCCTTCTTCATTGGCAGGGGTGGTCCAAACCAGGCAGGAGCCTAGCTGGCTTATCCCCACCTCCTCACACAGTTTACCACTACAACAAAGAAGCGGGATGGAAAGAAGGCATGGCCATTGAGTGGCTGATTGCCTGAGGAGGTGGGGAAGGGCCACCCAGGCTCCTGCCCAGATTGGAGTGATGGTGGAGGACTCCAGTGGTGCACAGAGCCAGTTAAATGGGTCTTCTGGCCTGGAGGGGTTAGGAGGTGGCCCTCTGGCCCATCTGGGTGCCTTATTTTGTGCTTCATGTGGAGCATGAAGTACCCACCTCTATAACAAATGCAGCATCCAGCTGTCTTGGGACTGATGCAGGCGGATTCACAAACTCTGATTTTAAAAAACAACATTTTGTTCATGTCTGTACTGTTTAAGAGGCTCCCTTATTATATTCACTCTCCCTCCCTCTGTAAACTACGAAGACACTGGCCTATTAAACAGAAACACTGCACACAACTGATGGAAAAGCATTTAAGAGACTGTAAAACATCTCGTAAGCACATGTTGTGTTTAGGCTACCAGATGGATTTTGGGGATAACTGGTACAGGTGGAGGGCAAGGGAATTGTCCAAGGGACTGGACCAGGCAGCAGACTCGCTGACTGGCTGATAACCAAGTGTTCTCGGAACCACAGATAGCACACCATGAGAGAATTCCTTTCGAACTCTGTTTACATCCCAAAACATTTGGGCTTCGGTCATAAAATCAAACCTAACAAGCATGTCAGCGATGGAAAGAAATAATTGTGCACTAGAGTACTCAGGTGACATCCACGGCAGGATAAAACATCTCCATTTACCTGTTAGATAAATGGCAACCCGGCAGAACCCTTCAGTGCCAGAAGGATGTCCTTCGTTGATGTAAATGCAACTCAGGATTTGCAGTCTCTGTTTTTAGTATATGCATTACCATATCTCTACATAACATTTTGTTCATGTCTGTACTGTTTAAGAGGCTCCCTTATTATATTCACTCTCCCTCCCTCTGTAAACTACGAAGACACTGGCCTATTAAACAGAAACACTGCGCACAACTGATGGAAAAGCATTTAAGAGACTATAAAACATCTCGTAAGCACATGTTGTGTTTAGGCTACCAGATGGATTTTGGGGATAACTGTTTAAAAGGAAAGCTATAACCTGGCCACAAGAATAGTATCTGAAAAAGCCAGAGCATAGTGAAACAAGGTCATTTTAAATGCTAGGCTTAGAAAAGGTGTTCTCTAACTCTGCTAACTGAAGTGCAGCAGCTGCATTGGGGTGGTTACGTTGGCCAGATAAAGCTAGGTGCCTGGTCTTGTGCCTTTTCTCTGTTGACCAAGGGCGCTTTTACACGACCCCTAAGATCCGCTGGCAACTTAAATTCGGACTAGAGATCTTGGGGGTTTGCTCCTCTTGCTGTGTTCCCACCCCTCCGCACTCCCTTGCTCCTGTCTGTGCTGAGGGGAGGGAGAAAAAAAGGGAGAAAAGAATGCCGGCCCACCTCCGCTCTGCCATCGGGAGCTGCTCCAGGAAGCATTCCAGTCTCTTAAAGGGGCGGGGGGCAAAAACAACAACAAAAAACCCCGAACAAGGCGAGGAGAGCCCGGCACTCACTGCTTTGCAATCCGCATCAGAAATTTGTCACCTTCGGAGACCAGGTACTTGGAAAATGTGCTGGGATGCACTTAGGTGGGCGTGGTCGTACTTAATTTTTTTTAAGTCTGGAGCTGGTGGGAAAACAATTTTATGCTCCGCATCTGGGAGCCCTTTGCCTCGGATTTTAGGGGTCGTGTAAAAGTGCCCCATGTGAAGGCCCAAGGCCAGGCTCCTAGTAGTCAGCTCTAGGTAGTCCAAAGCTTTCGTAGGTTGATGGTCAATTTCCCCTCTTCTTCTTATGAGGGTAGTTCCACATTAAGAAGACAGATGTGACCCTCTACATTGATTGAAACTTTTTAATACAGCACTTAGCAGAATTCATTTAAACTTATTTAAATGTTTAACTATGTTTTCAGGAAGAAAATTTTCCTGTAAAAACGAAGCCCTTGATCATAATTATTCTGGCTGATTCAGGAAGTTTCCCATCATTTTTTTTCTAGGTTAATTTGTGGTTGGAAACCAGAAAGAGCTTGGTTGAAGGGAATACTTTCTCATTCAATTATTTATTTATTTATTTATTTATTTATTTATACAGCTTATATACCGCCCGTCTTCCTGAAAGGAACTCCGGGCGGTTTACAATAAATGTACAGACAACAAATTAAAACAACAACTGAAATAAACAATAAAACAAAACAGCTGCAGCAGATGGCGGGACTTAAAAAAAAATGTCACCCAAACGCCTCCCAGAAGAGAAGGGTTTTCAGCGCCTTCCGGAAGGCAGGCAGGGACTCTGCAAGGCGCACTTCTGCTGGTAGGTGATTCCATAGGGTTGGGCCAGCCACAGAGAAGGCTCGGGAACGAGTGGAGGTCCTCCGAGCCTCCCTGGGCGTGGCCACACGCAGCATGTGCGCCCGCGACAACCTAGTCGGACGGGCCGAAGTTGACCGCTGGTCGATCCGCTCTGTCAGGTAGCCAGGTCCTAGGCCATGGAGGGTTTTGTAAACCAAAACCAGGACCTTGAATCTGATTCGGGCTGCAACGGGTAACCAATGCAGGCGGGCCAGAACTGGGGTGATGTGTTCGAGTCGACGCGCACCCACCACCAGTCTGGCCGCCGCATTTTGGACCCGCTGCAGGCGCCGAATCAGAGTCAAGGGCAACCCCATGTAGAGCGCGTTGCAATAGTCCAGTCTAGAGATCACCAGAGCCTGGACCACAGTTCTGAGGGAGTCCTCATCCAGGTACGGACGAATCTGGGCGATACGCCGAAGATGGAAAAAGGCAGCCCTGGACACGGCGGACACCTGGGCTTCCAGGGTGAGCGCCGGGTCCAGGACTACGCCCAGAATTAGGTCAATCAAGGTGGAAAAAGATGTATAGTTTTAGATAACGGGGCTGAAAGCAATAGGTAAGTATTAAGTACCAGATATCAAAAGTGATTTAAGTGTAACCATCACAAATCCACTGGAAAGGCAATAGGTAAGCCATGCTGGCACTTTTAAAACACATTTTACTTAAGAGTGTCTTGGGAACTGGATACATTGGGGGGAGGCACACATTATGCCCACCCACCAAAGCTGGACTCCAAGATGAGTCAAACATGCAGGCAATGATGTTAATCCATAAAAAGAAACCACTTCTAGCAGCTTCACTCTCCCCAGATGACATGGCTTTAATAATGCTTGTGGACCTCATTCAAGATGAAGACGTACACACCCCATACTGTGGATTGCAATTGAGATACTGTACCTCCCAAATAGATACATTGCTGGATAAATCAAATGCCACCTTCCTACACACACAACTTCAAATATTTCATCAAGGCTTAGACGGGAAGAGGAAATTGAGGAGGTTGGCATCATCGCTTTGCAAGTCCCTGCGTTTTATGAATTTTATTGGTCACATTTATAGTCCACCTTTCTTCCAGTCTGTACACAGCAGCTTAGGGCTTGTTCACATAGCCTCGATCGGAGAGGGCTATATAGGCCGCTTCAGGGTGGAGAGAGATCTGGTGTGAAATTTGAGACAATCCTGGCATCCAGATGGCATACACATCTCGAGTGTGTCTATTGGTCTGCTTCCCTTATGAAAAAAACAAAGGGAACAAAAATATCCCTCCTTGTTCCCTCCTCTCTGATCCCACTTCCAGAAGATGTTTTATCTCCTAAATGTTATACTACACCAGCGTCATCATAATAGACTTGAATACAGTCAGACTTTTACTTCCTTCCTGGGTTCCTCCAGAAAGTACTGGAGGAATTATTTAATGTCCTGGTATTGTGAAATGGCTAAGCTGCTTTTTAAGCCACTTAACAATACAGTATTAGGAAATTGAAAGTGGAAGAGAAATTTAAAGCCACAAGCTCTCCTTTGTTTTATTTCCAGCCATCACAACTGACGGCTGGAAAAAAATTATAATGGAGTGATCCTACCCACATTAAAACAAAACAAACAAAACAAGGTGGTAGCCCCTGATAAAAAGGTAAAGATTCCCCCTGCACATGCATGCTAATTGTGTTCAACTCTAGGGGAGGTGCTCATTTCCGTATTGAAGCTGAAGAGCCAGTGTTGTGCAAGTCCATGGCCACATGGCTGGCATGGCTGCAAGGAAACACTGTTTTACCTTCCCACTTTTTATGGCGGTGCCTATTTATCTACTTGCATTTACATGCTTTTGAACTGCTAGGTTGGCAGGAGCTGGGGGTATCAGAGGGAGCTCACTCCACTGCATGGCACCCGGGATTCGAACCGCCGAGCTGCCAACTTTGCAGCCAAAAGTTTTCGGAGCCTAGAGCCAGAAATGTTTGGGTAGGAACAATCTGGCGACAGGCTGGTTCACCATAGGAATTGCATTGTCTGATTGCTAACCAAAGGAGCAAAGCAGCCTATCCTCACAGTAGACTAAATGACAGGCAAATGCCCATCTGATCACATTGTTAAATAGCTCAATATCTACTTCAGTGAGTTTCATGGCTTAATAGAGATATAACTGTGACTAAAATGCAGGCATTCCTGACACATTTCCAATGTACTTAATGAAGAGGAGCATCAAAGCAGTCCCCATGCTTACTAGGTCCCTTCCAGGCATGTGGGGAGTTTTCTGCATTTGCAAGATTTCCTGGAATGATAGTGAGTTTTCAGGGTCTTTGATCTGGGAGCCTTCCCATAATTGCAAGCACCTTGGAGCAACATAAGGTGATCCTTCCTACTCAGAGGGTGATTCTTTCCTACTCAGAAAGTGATCACGTTCTCCCACTCCTAATCTTTCCCACAGCCTTCATTAGTAGGGAACTAAAACATTAATTTATGTGAATAACTAGGAAGCTGGGGCAGACCTTGGCACATGGGTGTCATTTTTTTATGAAAATTCAGTGGTGCATGCCAGTTCATTGACAGATTCATGACCGGGGGAGGGGGGGACATGGTGGTTTGCTTGTTTCCAAAACAGCAACAATGACTTTATATTTATGAACATGTGTCTATGTGTGTATATACAAATGCTATATACGTACATACACAAATATATGTGGGCTAGAAATCTTCCTGTGTGGTTTTATCAGATTATGTGCAATAGGGCCAATAACAAAAATTGCTAGTTAACAAGTACAGTGGTACCTCAGTTTACGTACGCTTCAGTTACTGAAAAATCTGGTTTATAAAAAGAAATTTTTGGGAATGGGAATGCCTCAGTTTAAGAAATTGTTCAATAGAATGCCCCGCTTTGATCTGTTTTGGATCTGAGGATGTTTAGGATCACCTGTTTCTGCATGAATATTTTTACTTTAAAAAAAATTAACTCAAAAATTGTTTGCCCAGATTTGGCACTATGCAAGAGCTGACTGTCAACTGCATCTGTCCCAAATTTAGTGCTGATCTGAAGTCCAGTTTCAAAATTATATATAGTTTGAGCTGCCCCTGTTTTAGAATTCCCTTGTAGAATGTTGATTTGCTGTGCTGCACAATAACATAGATGCACTATAGGGCAGCTCCAGTAGAGCAGCCAAACAATTTGGGAGTAGTTCAAGCAATTAACAGGCAGTTTGCTGATTCAAGAAAATGGTTATGCAAAATATGCTCATTTGGGAGGTAGAAAAATAAGTCCCCCAGTTATCTAATTTGGGCAGTAATACAGTGAAGCAATAAACAAAAGCTGGGATTGAAAAGTCCCTGATTGTGAATTTCCATTGAATAAAAATTTCAGCATAAATTTTACCCTTTCCAGAAAGCAGCACGGATAGTGCGGGAAATAATTCACTCTGGGGTAGCATGAGAGGAAGCTGGCACAGGAAAGCAGCAGCGGTGGAGAAATTACTATTACTATCAAACCACAGATATCCTAAACTAATGAGGAAAGAGCAAACCATGACCTCGAGACAATGAAAACTCTTCTCTGAATGTGTAGATCTCAATCTACATGCAGTGGGCAGAGCTGAGAAACGCACACTTGTGCCATATGGCTTGGATTTTATGATTCCCGTGGCGTTTTGTCACATTAGGTAGTCTAGATCCCCATGTTTTCCACTTTAAACGATATCAGCCCAACTTTTGATCCCTAGAAGTGGAAGATGGCACCACTTATAAGTTGTATAAATAAATAAATAAATAATACTTACTTACTTACTTACTTACTTACTTACTTACTTACCTACTTCAGGGTATATGAAAACTTCGAGCCTGCCAATTGATTTTGGTTCGGGAGGCATCCCCTTCTCCATGAAAATACATGTACGAGGAGAAGAAATTTATAGTTCTATCTCATGTCATCTAAAAGCCGCTTTTATCAGTAATCAAAAGCGCCTCTTTTAAATGTGGCCTCACAGGCAGCTGGCTTTTCTGGGGGGGAACGTCAGCCACGCCCCCCGAAGCGCAGTTTCCTGGAACCAGCTCTGGGTCTTCTCTTTTTTTGTGACAGTTAGGAAGGCACTTTTTAAAAATGAAGCAGGGAAGGTGGGAACTCCGAAAGCCGCTTCTTATCTATGAACGGAGTCAGGGTGAGAGTAAAGAGCAAACGAGAGGGAGTGTAATCTGCCTGCTTTCGAAAAGAAATCGCATTGAGCTTCGGCTGAGAGGCTTCTGATCTGATCCAGCCATTGAGGGTGGAATTTGGGGGGGGGGGAGAAGAAGCACAAGAATTTTTGGCAGAATTTTTGGCAGATGATGGTGGTGGTGGTGGTGGTGGTGGTGGTGGTGGTGTGTGTGTGTGTATCTGAGACAGCACTTGCTTGGGTAGCCCAGCCGGAGCCAGCGAGGCTGCTTCTCCAGGGATGCTCTCCGCCCAGACGGTGTCCCGCCTTTCTCTCCTTCCTTTCTCCCTTCCTCCCTTTTCCTCCCTCTCACTCTTTGCTCCCCTCCCCTTTCGGGAACCCACAATGCTCCTCCAGCCCTAAGAAACCAGGCCACGTCCTGTGCAAAACTTGCACAGGCGTACACACTCCCCACCCCCTCCCAGCCCTGCTCTGCCGTTGTGAGGACTTCAAAAACGCTGCTTAGGCCATGTGATTGCGTCAGTCAGAAAGGTGCTTTTTTAAAAAAAAACTGCATTTTCCAGCTCATGGGATAGACCCAATGAACCATTTGCTGCCCTTCTGAGGCAGCTGCTTCACTCTGAGGAGGGCCAGCTCTAACTCTTACAGCTCTCAGGTTACAAAGTGGGGTGGGGGAAGATGCAACTGCAACTTTGCTCCATCCTTTAATATGAAGGAAGCCTGCTGCCATCATTGGGTATATACTTTGATTTGGATTCCTGCACTGAGGAGGGGTTTGGGCTCAACAGCCTTATAGGCCTTTTCCAACTCTATGGTTCTAGGGTCCTAGGATTCTATTCCTGTGAGACCAGCACATGGTATATCTGGGCAGCTGTGTGGGGAGGTGGCCCACTGGGGAGCCCATTCTGCTTTGTATTTTTTTTCCTTTCCCTGAGGGGGTTGTTGTGTTGTGTTGGCTGGGATGAACTGTAGGTTCAACAACAACAACACCCCGCTGATATAGCTCAGTGTTTTTGGTCTCCGGCTGCACCTCCTTGAAGAAGGCTGGATTTGGTGATGCAGAGAGCCCCTTCTAACTCTGCAATTCTAAGACTGTTGTTATATAATTATTCAGCTTGCATAGATATTGAAAAGAACCATGTACATGCACTTGGTAAATATTTGGCACAGATAGGCAGTAGTTCTCACAGTGAAAGAGAGAAGCTGGTTTTAGCAGACTCTGACCTGTAACACCTAATTGCCTTTCCTGCTAAATCCATGATAATTGAGCCAGGAGTCCAGCACTCCGTTTTTAACCTGCTCTCATTGTAAAGTTGCTGTATTTCTTTCCTGCTCCACTTAGTAACAGCATGGCTTGCAAATATCCCATTTTCAATTTGAGGGATAAAAGCAAGCTTTAAACATGCTCTAAAGCAGAATCCATTTAAGCTCACAGGTCTCCTGAAATCCTCGGCAGTGCAAATAAATATACTATCTACTTGTCTGAAAGCATTTGTCCCTTCATTAGTGGATTTACAAAGCAGTAGAAGCAGCAAGAGGAAAGCAATTTAGTTTGGACCTAGAAGCTGTTTATTGCACAAACAATATCCAGATAGCAAACCTTTACACCCAGTACATGATATTTCATTCGGAATGAGATGCCTTTGAGAAGATGTGGTTTGGAATTTATTTTCTAGTCATGTGGTTGACCAGTGTGCAAATGTTAGAGTATGAACATTAATACTAGGGTGTTGGATTTTTGAACTTTGTTTTGGCGTTTTGCCATTGCATTATACTGTACAGTGACTGTGTTTAGTAAGTTCAGACTAGAAGAGATGCACTGAACTTTTAGAGAAGATCACTCACCAAATCTCAGATTCTGCAGATCTACTCTAGTGGCAACTTACTCTGTAAACAATCAGATTTCAGCCAATCATTTGATAATCTTTGACTTTTTTCTCAGTATTTTTTGGATTTACTTCAGGCATGTCCAAACTTTGGCCCTCCAGATGTTTTGGACCACAACTCCCACAGTCCTTTGTCATTGGCAATCTAAGCTTAGAATTCTGGGAGTTGTGGTCCAAAACATCAGGAAGGCCAAAGTTTGGATATGCCCTATTTACTTTATTCATTTGAAGATACAAGAGGACAATCATGAATATTTGCAAATGTGTGCATGGAAGGATAACATTACAAACACACTTTTACATGATTGTTCTTGTAGGTTAAAAACAAAAGTGTCAAATCCTTATACTTTCTTTCTAAGAATGAAAAAGAAAAACCCCTTCAAATGTTTTCTAATGTTTTGTGTCTTTTTTAAAAAAAAAATCTCAACTTTTTCTCTGCAAGAAATCTGCAGTAATTTATTTATTTATTTATTTATACCCCAACCATCTGGCCAACTGGCCACTCTAGATGGCTTACAATGCTATCCAAAATACAATTAGATATATAATACAACCAAATTAATAAAATAAAACCATAATAACAACAATAAATTTATAAACAAAATAAAACCAGTAAAATTAAATTAAATAAGTTTTTAAATGAGAGTAAAAGGCAATATACTAATTTAAAAGTTGTAAGAAACAATCCATGGGGGTGCAAACATCTGTATTTCTGTGCATTAAATCTTTTCCCCAAAAAAACTAATGTTTCGTGGGAAATACAAGGTTTTTAACCTAAAACAAATGTGCATGGGTATGCATATACTCTCCTGCCATGCTAGCACTCCTGCCAACCTAGCAGTTTGAAAGCATGTAAATGCAAGTAGATAAATAGGTACAGCCGTAAAAAGCGGGAAGGTAGAACAGTGTTTCCTTGCAGCCATGCCAGCCACGTGACCTTCGACTTGCACAACACTGGCTCTTTGGCTTGAATACAGAGATGAGCACCACCCCTAGAATCGGACACGGCTAGCACACATGTGCGGAGGGGAACCTTTACCTGTGCATATACTGCATGAGCATTTACAACGTGCTAGTCAACCTCAGGGACTCAGGGCCCCCAAAAACACATCCCTAGGCAGCAGTATTTTTGTAATGAGGGTTTGGGGAAGCTAAGTGTGCTAGGGGCTGTTAAAGCATAGCAAAACTGCTGCACATGTTATAGGGCTGAAGGGCACTTTTTCAGCTAACATATTTTTACAACAACAATTTTATTTTATTTTTATTTTTATTTTTACTTCCGACCACATGGCCCGCGCTACAACTGTAGCACGGGCCAGTCGGCTTTTCCCTGCAGCCAGGAAGACCAAAGACCAGCACCAGGTAGGAGACATCACTGCCATTAACAAAACGAAACAATACAAAGCAAACCATTTTTTGTTTCGTTTCGTTTCATTCTAAATTCACTCTGGGATTCATTATTCATTTTAAGTAATGAAATGAATAACAAATAACGAAACGAACTAAAAGTTTGTTTTGTGCCCATCTCTAGTTGGAAATGACTGGAGGGCAAATGACAGGCACATTTTGCCAAAATCTCAGCTGTTGAAAACCAGCCATCATCTTGGTCTTCATCTCCAGTCTAAGACATGAATAAATTGAAGAGCTGGGCATGGATGAAAATATAAGTCCATTATACTTCAGAATCCCCATTCAGGCACTCAGGGTTCAGCTAAGCATACCAGAAAAAGCAATGGGCCAGCCATCTCTTTCCCCATTACCACTATTAGAGATGGGCACGAAATGAACAATTTTTTGTTTCCGTTTTTGTTTTTTCATTTCGTTATGCAATGAAACGACAAATGAATTTTGTCTCTAAAATGAAACAAAACGAATAGAAACACCGGAAATTTTGTCGTGCGTTTCGTTTCTGTTACTGCAATACAAGTGAATTGCTTAATATCATAAAAAAATCACAAAAAATTGAAATAAACGGTAACAAAATGGTAACAAAACGAACAAAAATGAAAACAATTCTTTTGCAAAAATTCACAAAAAACGGAAACGAACCGAAACGGACCCTCCAAACGACAAACGACAAACGAAATGCCATTTTTTTTATTCGTGCCCATCTCTAACTGCTATGTTCAGATGGAAAGTGCTCTACAGCCTGTCTCCAGGCAGTCTGCATGATCAGCAACCTTGATTTTACAGGGTTCTAGTTCGTGGGGAGAATTTCCTGGAATATCACAGTATATTGTTTTTAATGTTTTTAATTGTTTTAATTGTTGCAAGCTGCCCAGAGACCTTTGGGTAGTGGGTGGCATATAAATAAACAAAGTAATGTAACATAGTTTAAATATAATCACATGCTGTAACTAAATGGAGACCATCGTATTAGACAACCACCTGCCAGATCTACTTGAATTGGGATTCCTGCACTAAGTAGTGGGCTGGACTCAGTGGCCTTATAGATTACTTCCAAATCCATAATTCTATGATGATTCTATGAAGGCCTTTGTAACAAGCCTTCATTTTTCCATGTATAAGACTATATTTTGTCTAAAATTGTTAGACTAAAAATTTAGGGTGGTCTTATTAAAAATGTAAGCCAAGGAGAGAACTGCAGGGCTGTGAAACTGTAATTTTGGGTTGGAAAAGTGTGTGGGGGGTGTGTCTTATACATGGGGGCATCTTACAGCTAGGAAATTCGGCATTTGACACTAATTACCTATGACTGGAATATGCTGCCACAGAGGGTGCTGGGGGTTTTTAAGCAGAGGCTGGATGGCCTTCTGTCAGAAATACTGTCATGGGGGTTCCTGCATGGCAGGGGGTTGGACTGGATGGCCCTTGAGGTCTCTTCCAACTCTATGATTCTATGGTACATATAGAAAGCAGGCTGTATTAATCCTTAGCTATGCAAGTAAAAATGAATGGGTTCTGTGTTTGCCATGTTAAAAAAAGAAAAGAAAAAAGAAAAGAAAAAAAGAACTGGCTTGGCATTTGCAGAAGATTTCCCGGAATCCTCATGAAAGCCTCCAAAGAGAAACCTCTACAGCTCCCATAGCTGGATTTTTTTTTTTACATTGCTGAACTGTTTCAGAGTTGGAAGGATTTCCCTGTGTAACCTAATTAATTGTTATTCCCTGGCCTATTAAAAAATACAAATTGAAATTAAGGAGAAGTTACTTAAAGTTCTGTCATCTAACAAGGAAAGTGTGGCTGATAATTACCTAAGGAGCAGCAGAGATTTGAAAGTGCTATTCTTGAATGTGCCCGTATTGTAGTAGTTTCAGAAATGTGTGACATCTTAACTTCTTTCTTTCTAAAACTTTTTCTCTTTCCTCTTCTGAATAAGATATTTCTGGATATGGCAGCCATTTGGAAACAGCAGTTGCTGAGGTATGGGCTTGTAAGCACATGGGGGCTGTGTTTTCCTTCCTTTCTTCCTTCCTTCCTTTGTTATTGCATTCAAAAGAGTATGTGAAGATTCTCAGTCATCCAGGGGAGTTTATCTGAAGGTTGAGTCATGGCATCTGGACTTCTTTTCATGAGAGATTGAAATATTTCACTACTCATCCAAGCAGCTTTATCAGTCTGAGGAAAGTTAGTGTTGAGTCTTCTATTTTATAGTTCACCTTGATTTCAAATTCCCCATGATCTGAATACGCTCATTAGGTGGACAATTTCTTGAATAGTTTCATAGGTGGACCATGATCTGAATTTGCATAGGGTATGTGAAAGCCCCACCTATGCAACCTTCCCTAACACCCATGAAGTATGTACGGGTAGTTAGCTATGGTATTGCTGGTGGAGGTGTGAAGTGCTTCTGATTTGTCTGGGGATTTATGAAAGTAAAGCGTGATAAGCAGCAGACAGATTGTGTCTGACTCCCCCACCTCTGTTGAGAGAGGGGTTTTCAATACACACATGAGGTGATCTCTTAAATCACCTTTCTTCTCTGTCTAATATGTGTGCATTCTCCTCTTTGAAGGAGTGCCCTTTGTCTTTCAAGTGAAGGTACACTTCTGTACCTAAGCTGTTGCCCCTCCTATGTTGGGCCACCCTCCTGTTTAATGGCTGTTTAGTTTCTCCAATGTAGAGGTCTGCACACTCCTCACTTCATTGGACCGCATATACTATATTGCTCCTCTGGTGTTTTGGTGTTAGGTCCTTTGGGTGGATGAGGCTTTGCCTTAGTGTGTTTTGTGGGTTTGAAGTAAACAGGGATGTGGTGTTCACCAAAAAATCCTTTTAAGCTTCTCAGACACTCCAGTCATGTAGGGAATGACCAGGTTCTTCCGTCGGGTCTGGGTCTCAGGCTGATCCATTGTTCTTCTGGGTCGGGACACTGCTTTGTCGAAGGCCCGCTTTGCATTCAAAAGAGTTTTCTTTAAATTTAATTGTGTTGGCATATTTGGAGCTATGTTCTGCTTACTGTGACCTGCCTTGAGTCCTGTTTTGGAGAGGAAGGAATCAAGAACTAATTAGCCCTTGAACTGCAGATCATGAGTAAGATCATGCACAACTCTGCCAAGGGCAAGCAATAATAATTGACAAAAGCCCTGGTACCGACTTAGGAAAAGGATTGATAAATTTCCTATATCAATTCTTTATTGTTTCATATAGAAATGTGAATATTCCTTACTATCTAGGAACTTACGAATGTGTTCAATATCTTTTGTCTGTTTCAAAGGACAGGAATAGGAAAATGAATACCTTTCTTATGTATGCAGGACTAGTGAGCAGCTGAGGAACGGGCTGTGGAAAGACCAGGGAAAAATAATCTACCTGTTAACACTATGGACAGAAAAATCCTCGTGTCAGTAATGAGCAAAGCGATGGCAATCAAGTTTTGGCAATGTAATCCAAATAATTACTGAGGAAGCAGAAAAAAATTATTCAGTATATTATATTCCAGACACCAAACTTTAAAATAGACCTAAACTTCAGGGTCAAATCCAAATATCATGAGTAGGAAATAATGAGGAAGACTTCTCAGTGGCAGCTACTGAGGTAGGAAGGTATGGAACTCCCTCTAGGGGTGTCACAGGGACCTTTCCTTCTTGGCTTCAGAAAACAAGTGGCAGTTAACCCAGGCCTCCTGTAACCTTGGCCTTAATTAATTTGTCCCTTCTAATTTCTGGCATTCCGTTATTTGGGGGCTAATTGCCCCTGTAATGCTACTACCTTTTGTAACTGTTGTTTTTATATACTGTTAGTGTATGAGTTTTTTGTTGTTGTTCTTTACATTGATTTTTGTTATTAAATTTTATGTACATGTTATTGCAAACAGCCCAGAGGAGTGGCCTGGCCACTAGATGGGCATGCTAATTTTTTTTAAAAAATTAAAATACAGTGAACCCTTGTGTAACAAACAGTTTGTATAACATAAAATTTGTACAACATAAAAATTCTGGAGATAGGGGAAATTTGTTTAACATAATCACCTATGGGGCGAATCCGTACAACATAAAAATGGGATTACCCTGTTTTCAATGCATTCCTATGGGAAATTTGTATAAAGGAAAATTTGCTTAATATAATTTCATTTGGAATGGATTAATTCCTTTATATAAGGTACCACTGTAACATTCAAATAAAAACATGGTAGTATTTCAGCCACACCACCTCCTCAGAGCAATGGGGATGAGCAGACCAAATGCAATCGAAGGCAGCATTTATCTCCTGCTTAACCACTCACAAAATAAAGCAAGGCAATTTGTAAGCTATGGGAGATCAGGAATCCTCTGACTGATGATCAAGTGCTTTCAGCCCTTAAGAATTTCCCCTCTCTAATAGAGATGGGCACGAAACAAACAATTTTTCATTTCCGTTTTCGTTTGTTCATTTCGTTACGTAACAAAATGACAACCTAATTTTGTCTCTAAAATGAAACAAAACAAACAGAAACACTGGAAATTTTGTCATGCGTTTCATTTCCGTTACTGCAATATGAGTGAATTGCTTAAAATCCTAAAAAAATCACAAAAAATGAAATAAATGGTAACGAAATGGTAATGAAATGAACAAAAACGAAAATGATTTTTTGCAAAAATTCATGAAAAACGGAAACGAACCGAAACGGACCCTCCCAATGACAAACAACAAACAAAATGCCATTTTTTTTATTCGTGCCCATC
>JAHTLZ010002007.1:0-12811 GCA_023846285.1 Phrynocephalus versicolor
CGCGCGATGCCAAGCGGCACAGAAAAAAAAAGTTTTTAAAAGTTAAAAAGCCCGGTTCCCGGCCAAAAAGCAGGCGGAAAAATGCCTGCCGTGCCTCAGGGCACCTACCAGAGGGGTGGTTTCTGGAGGTCCCCGCCCGGCCTCCCCCCCTCCTCCGTCCTGGGATGCTCTGGTGTGGTGGTGGGACTCGCCCGCCGCAAAAAGCCCAGTCTCGCCGCCGGCCGCCAAAGCGCAAGCAAGCGGCACGGGCGGCACAGGAAAAAACTTTTTTAAACTCTCCCCCGGGTCTCCCCCCCACCCATTCCCGGGCCAAAAAGCAGGTGGAAAATGCCCGCTTGACTAAGGGCACTCACTCAGTAGGGCACCTACCGGAGGGGGGGGTTTCTGGTCTGGAGGGGGGTGTCCCGGCTTCCCCCGTCCTGGGCAGCCGGACTCGAGTCGCCTCGTCGCCATGCCATGCGGTGCGGGCGGGGGATCGAAAATGGGGCGGCGAATGCAATATTGTTTTTGAAATCGTGGTCCAAAAACACACAAGCACAACAGAAACATGCGGAAATGTATGAACTGCCAGATTTTTCACAGTAGCGCAGTGGTTTTTTTCTTGCAAGTTTGCAACAAAATGTCTCTCCTCTCCTCCTGTGTCCTCCATTGATTTTATTTTATTTTATTTTATTTTACACCTGCGCAGTGTGCAATGATGGGCTGGCCCAGTGGCCTGGCCAGCCATGTGGGAGGGGACGACCATGCAAATTTTTGGAGCCATCTCACCAATCGCATGGCCACTTGGCCACTGAGACTTCTGGGATGTGCCAAAAAGCCCCCTAAAACTTGCCCTAGCCCCCTAACCCGCTAACCCTAATCCTTGACTCCTTACCCATACGTCACAGACTGTCTTCTTAGTGGGTCAGAGAGGCACCCAGAGGTGCAACCCAATAGCCCACCATAACCTTACCCGTCATTAGCCTAACCCTAGCCCTAACCCTAATCCACCTTAGTCCATAGCCAGATCGACTTGCATTGCACTACACACGCAAGTACGATTCCCTTCTGTGGGATGTGATGGCAGGTGCGACCCGCTCGGATCAGGTGCTTGAGCAGGTGCAGTAGCACTGCCTGGCCTGTCGACATGCAGGTCTTGCTCTGCTTGCAAATTGCATGCATAACCATATGGTTGTGTGCATGCCATTTTGCAGCAGCAGCAGGTGAGGATGGGAGACCCCCATGTTGAGGGGTCTCTTGGAGCCTGCTGCTGCTGTCCCTTCCTTTATAGCGGGCCAGCGGAGGCACCCACCCCACAGAGGTGCCTCCAGGAGCCCGCTACCCCCCCAAAAAACCAGTATAACGATAACGAAAAAACGAAAAACGAAACGACTAATTTTTTCCGATTTTTCGCGAAAACGGAAACGAAACGACTCGGACCCTAGCCGAAAAAGAAAACGAAAACGAAGTTTTTTTCCTGAGTCGTGCCCATCTCTACTCTCCATTTACTCTGATTTTAGCCTTTTGTTGGGAATAGATTGCCTTGATAGTTTCAACAAAACTCCGTCCTGCTTCCATCATTTCTAGCTGTGTTATCAAGAAATTCCAGTTTACATTATCAAATGCTTTCTCCGCGTCGATAAAAAACATTGCCATTTGTTTTTTACATCATCAAGAGACCGCTGTGTATTGAACACTTTTCCTTGGAAGTGGAGTGGGCAAATGGCAACCCTTCAAATGTTTTTTCTATGTGGGTCACACCCTGCTCGTCATTGGTGTTCTGCCAAGGGCACATGGGGGCTTTCTACCTGTCTGCTCTGCCTCATTTTTTCTGCATTAGGTAGTGGTTCTACATGGTTGCCTGTGCTGATTCTGAGGGTTGAAAAGGAATGAGTGAAGTGGCTCCCCAGCTTTGGAGGGGTGTGTGTGCGTGTGCGTGTGTGTGTGTGTGTGTGTGCACGCGTGCGCGCGCAAAGGCATCTGCAGTCACTTAACACACATTTCCTTGCTCTACAGCTTTTAAAACACAGGAATTCCATTTGGCAAGAGTAACATGTGAAAGTCCCATGCGACAGAAAGACAGCATTTTCCAGTTTGAGTCGGGAACGGAGGCTTTCCCTTAGGCTTAGTGCATGTTCACTTGCTTATTTTCAATTTGTATAAACCAGCTTCCTCTGCATGTCGCCTCTGGGCATTGGGCAGAATAAATGCACCAGTGCTGTTCGGACAGCAGAGTGACTAGAAAGCAGGCTTTCTTTAAAAATTTAAAACGTAAGGACAAAAAAAGGTACATTTCTGCTGAACTGAAAAGAGAGCAAGGGCCTTGGGCCGTTATTGTTTTCTTTGGCAGGGCATTTTTGAGTCACACACACAAACACCCAGAACACACCCTCCTTTGTAAAGGTAGAAGCCGTTGAAGGAATCAGTGAAAAGGGTTGGACCAAAAGCAGTGTCTTCTCTCCTGCAGCTTAGAGATGGTGAACACCTTGAATCTTTTGTATTCCCCACCACGAACATCTGTGAATGGGTGCTGTGCAGAATCGCTGAATATGTAACACCAAAATACATTCTGGGACAACCATGGGCAGCACTGGAGGCCATGAAATCCTAATTAGGCTGGTGAAATCAATAAAAGGCTTGTAAGCATCAGAAAAGAGTAACCCGCCCTTGTGGCTTCATCTGAACTGGCCCAAAGTGACCCTGCAATGTTTGTGGACAGGAAAGCCAAGATACGAAGGTTTCAGGAGAGGCATGAGTGCACCTTGTTGCAGGATGCTGGTTTACAATACCCTCCATGGCTTGGGACCTGAGTATCTGGTGGAGCATATTTTCCAAATGTTAAATTCGCTCCGTCCCACCAGAGTGTCACTAGCCCTCTACCTCTGGGTAGCTACCCCTAGGGAGGCCTGCAGGGTTTCTACATGTCGGGCCTTCTCGGTGACCGCCCCGGTGTTTTGGAATAAATTACCAACTGAGATTCACCTAGTGGAGTTGTTGCCAACTCTTAGGAGGACATTAAAAATTGGTTCTTTAAGGAATATTTTGGTGATCTCTGAATACATGATTGTATGTTTATTTGTTCGGTTGTTTGCCCATGTTCTTGCCTTGCCGGAGGCATTTATTGCTGGTTTTTTTTATATTTGTTTGTGTTCATGTTGGTATTTCTAATTTTTTTGTACTTTGTATTCTTTTCTCTCTTTTACTTGCTAGTGTGTATAATGCACAGAGTTCCCATGGGAAAGTTGTTGAGGTTAATAAGTATAAAAATAAATAAATAAACACTGCTCAGAAGAGGCTCTTGTGTGGATGCCCTTGAGCAGAGTACTGGGCAGCTTTGATGCTTTTGTGACAGCTTATTATTGCAATTTCCTAGACCAACAAACTGGTGGACAGGGCTGTAAAACTAAAGTAATGGTTAACCAAAAAATCTCACCGCTACTGAATACCTGACATATGGTCATCCTTACAATAATATCTGTCCCAGTTGCGAAGCAATCTTTCTTTGGTCTTCTTGATGAACATACCATCCAGAACTAGTCAACCCATAAGGCCTTCCTGTTCGTCAAGAGTATATTCTTCCCAGATTTTTGTTACGAACTTTATGGGCCAATGGCTTTGTAAATGTCTTTGAACTGTTCTGGAAAGTTTCAGCCTCTCTTTTCTTCTGCATTCTCTTTGACCCTCTTGTCAGCCAACAAGGCTTGTTCATTTATCTTTTTGCCTTTTAATCTTTATTGAAAGAACATGGAAACAAAATAATAGTATAGCTCTTTCACTAGAAAAGTATAACCAGATTCATTGCCGTCATGCTATGGTAGCTTTCTTTGGAGAAACCCATCACTTATAGGCAGAGCTTGGGAACCGCTTTTCGGACTACAGCTGCCAGCACCCTTCAACCATCATGACGAGTGCTTTGAGGATTCTGGAAGTTGTAAACCTGAAAGAAAACTCCCAATGTCCGTAACAGGCAACCACATTTTTTGAAGACTGTCCAGAGAGGCCGTTGTCTTTGGGCTATGAAAGCATTAATGTGTGTACCATTTGTTCCTGCAGGGTTTGGCAGTTTGTGTCAGCCATCATCTTTTCCGGTGTCGCCATCATGGTAAGTGAGGAAATGCATCCTTCCACAGCTGCAGCTGGGATTCTGCCCTCTGATAACCACTGTCCCTTTTGCCCCTTTCCATCACTTTTCCATAGCTGTGTTTCAATCCACTGCCCTTTCAGCTTCCCGCGGGTGGTGGGAAGCCCTGATCCAAGCCAACCTTCCCTTGGTGCTTTCGGCAGCCATGCCTGGCCTTGTTTTGCCCTGAGCTCAAGGCTGGATCCATGAGTGCACCAGGTTCAGGCCTCCCCACTGCTCCCCTCTCTGCTGAACTTCTTCTCCTACCCTCAGGCTCTCGCCTTCCCTGAGCAACTTTACGACGCTGTCTTTGAGGAAGAATCGGTCAACAGCAAGACGCCCATTCGCCTATATGGAGGAGCTTTGCTGAGTGAGTAGTAATGTGGTTGCTGCGGTGACATAATCTCCTCTCGAAGGAATTCCTGAGTGGATGCGATGGAGATGGGGCTGGGATTGCCTGTCAGTGAGGATGGGTGGGATGGAACTGCTGAGCAATCACATTCATCAGCAGTTGGCCATGTGGGTTCTCTCTAGATGCTATGAGCCTGCATCCATCCCGTTATCCATCACCATTAGTTGGGCTGGCTAGTGCTGACAGAGGTTGCATTTCCATCCTGAATTCCTTTTCCACAGGAAGTGTGCTCAGAGCATTAAGTTAAATTTAAAATTACCCCAAAATATATTGCATCCCCACCTCCCCACCTTCAATTTAACATTGCCTGACATATCTCAGACTTCATTTAGGGTATTTTACAGGGGCTGTATAAAATAAAATAAAACAAAAAGGAGGAAGGGGAGCGAAGATACCTCATTGCCATCTTCACCTTCGCCATTGATTTTTGTTCTATATTAGATCTTCACCCTTTATAACGCATCAGATGCTCATGTAAAGAAAATCCTATAAGAATAAAAATTTTCCAGAGCTCTTAATGTACTTGCAAGGGAGCATCTAGTTCACATCAGCAACTTCTTTGGTCAGTTAATACATAAAAAAAACAACCCATTTTGTAAAGGATTCACAGTTCTGGCCTATAGGTGTGGTCTGTGCGAGTCACGATATGGCTGTATGGCAAAGGAAGATTGACTGGATATTGAACCTGGGGACACAGGTTTCCAAGCATTTAATTGAAGAAATAGCTTTTCTCTCTCTCTCTTTTTAGCAACATGGCTTCTTTCACATGTTTGCCTGGTTAAGCAGTAGTCTGTGCGCTAATCCCAGTGACCCTAAATAATTGCTGTGTAGGAGAACATCCATAAATAGATCTTTCTCGCACGGTGTCATAATTAATCTCTTGGAGCTGCGTACAGATCAAATAAAGGGGGGGGGGGAGATCTAATGTAGGCCAAAAATCAACTGTACGGATAAAATATAATGGCTACATCTGTCAATTAAATATACAGTAACACCTTGTTTTATGAGCATGATTCATTCCAGAAACATGCTTGTAAACCAAAACATTTTTATATCAAAGCAAATTTCCTCATAAGAAATAATGGAAACCCAAGATAATTCATTCTGGGGCCCCATAGTCCAAATACTGTACAGTAGGTCCTCGGTATCCACTGGGGATTGGTTCCAGGCCTTCCCATGGATAACGAAAACCATGGATAAGGGAGAACGCCTGCCCACCCACCCCCAAACTGCTGTTTCCCAACAGTAGCTTGCTTTATGACTGCTGTTTTGAGACAGTAGCTTGCTTTATGGCTGCTGTTTGTGACATTAGCTTGCTTTACAGATGCTATTTGTGACATTAGCTTGCTTTACAGCTACTGTTTGTGACAACAGCTTGCTTTACAACTTGCTTTGTGGCTGCTGAATTATTTGTTTTTCCTCTGCCAACCATGGATAACTGAATCAGTGGATAATCAATCAGTGGATACGCAGGTCCTACTGTACATACAAAATGCCGAAATTCACAAAAGAAGTTGGCTAGAAGTCCATGCCCACACCATGGTTTAGAAACCTGGCTGTGGCGTCTGCTTTGCTTAGGACTAACAGCTGGATTTTACTCTGTGTTTTTAATGTAACAATAATAAAGTGCAATATGTAACCATATACACACTTGACTAGCTTCCCCATAACTAGAAATGGTTTTAAAAATATGAAAGGATGTTTCTGTGAAGATTCTTAGTAATCCAGGTAAGGCTATCTGGAAGTTGAGTCATAGCAACTGGACTTTTTTTGTGAGATCGAAACGTTTCACTACTCATCCAAGCAGCTTTGTCAGTCTGATGAAACTGAAGCTGTTTGGATGAGTAGTGAAATGTCTGTGATGATTCTCAGTCATCCAGGTGAGTTTATCTGGAAATTGAGTCATGGCAACTGGACTTCTTTTCTTGAGTTTGAAACATTTCACTGCTCATCCAAACAGCTTTGTCAGTCTGAGGAAAGCTAGTTGTGAGTCCTCCATTTTATAGTTCACTTTGACCTCATGTCACCCTGATCTGAAATAGGCTCATAAGATGAACAGTGGCCTGATAGGCTCATTAGGTAGACAGTAGTCTCAGTTGGCCTTTAGGTGAACAATGGCCTAAGCTGCTGATACCCATAAAGTATGGGTCATTAGCTATGGCCTTGGTGGTGGAGGCGTGAAACAACTGAGGCAGAGACTCATCCACCCAAAGGACCTGACACCAAAATACAAAAGGAGCAATATAGTATATGCGGTCCAATGCAGTGAGGAGTGTGCAGACCTCTATATCGGAGAAACTAAACAGCCATTAAACAGGAGGATGGCCCAACATAGGACGGCCAACAGCTCATGATCAGAATCAGTGGTACACCTCCACTTGAAGGACAAGGGGCACTCATTCTAAGATAAAGATGTACACAGAAGATAGGTGGTTTGAGAGGTCAGAGAAGCCATTCATGTGAGCATTGAAAATGCCTCTCTCAACAGAGGTGGGGGGCTCAGGCACAGTCTATCTGCCACTTGTCAGGTAGTGATTTCAACAATACCCAGACAGATCAAAAACACTTTACACCTTCACCACCAAGGCCATAACCAGCGACCCATACTTTATGGATTGCAGCACCTTAGGCCATTGTTCACCTAAAGGCCTATTGAGACTATTGTCTATCTAACGAGCTTATTCAGACCACTGTTCATCTTATGAGCCTATTTCAGATGAGAGTGACATGAGGTCAAAGTGAACTATAAAAATGAGGACTTTCAACTAGCTTTCCTCAGACTGATGAAGCTGCTTGGATGAGCAGTGAAATGTTTCAATCTTTCAAGAAAAAAGTCCAGTTGCCATGACTCAACTCTCAGAGTAGTGAAATGTTTCAATCTCTCAAGAAAAGAAGTCCAATTGCCATGACTCAACTTCCAAAGAAAGGATGTCGAAAACAAAGTAAATCTAAAGATAAAGATAGAGATAAAGATAAAGATAAACAAACCCCTAACCTGCACTCCCCTTCCTCTTTCCTCCCGTCTGCTTTGGAGGCTGTCTGAGACTAAAAGTTCCAGACAATCCACAATCCAGCAGAGGGAGAAAGAGAGAGCACCACCATTGGTTCACTTGTGAACATGCAACCTGATCCAGTGCTTGTATTGCAAAACATTGTTTGCTGATCAAGGCAAAATGTATAAGAAATGTTTGTTTGTCTGGCAAAATGCTCTTAAACCAAGATATTACTTTAATGATATGATGTATTAATATTCTCTTAGTTAATATAAAAAATTAGGTGGTTACATGGACTACAATGCAAAAATGTAAAAATGACAATGTGTAGTCCTGCCCTCTTTTGTTTGCTTGTTTGTTATACAGCCCCTGAAGAAGGCCCTACATTTAGGCAGAAGCAGGTTGGGCAATTTTAAATCAAAATGAAGGATTGATTTGGGGGCAATTTTAAGTTACAATAAGAATTTGTTAAAAACTTCCTGGGGCTACAGCTTCTCCTTCTTGGTGAGAATTAGGAAAGACGGGAGTGATGTTGGAAACCAGTGCCAGAAGTGCTTGGTTTCCGATGGGCAAGATGACCTTGTCATAATTTCTAATGTTGCTCAGTCTGTTCGCTTCCCATGTTGCTGCCTATCTAGGTATGTGTTCTGATGAAAATTCCTTTACAGCAGTTCAAAGCAACTGTACAGGAACTTTCTTTGTTTCTTTGTTTTTTTGTTTCTTTCTTTCTTTCTTTCTTTGCCCCCTCCTCCCAAAGAAGCTTGTGATCAAGCAACCTTTCGCCTGCTTTCTGGCTGGCTGCCTCCAATTTATTTGCTTTAACGGCAACAGTAGCTGCCTGGGTTGCTCAGCAGTTTAGGTATCTGGCTGCAGAGATGCAAGTGGGGGATTACATTCCCTACTCTTCTTCCAAGGAGCACAGCCAGTTGGGGTGGGCTTGGGCAAGTGACACAGTCCCGGGGCACCCCCAGAAGAAGAGAATTGCAAACCACCCCTGTGCAGTCTCTGTCTAGAAAATCTTGAAAGGGGGTATTATACACCTGGATTTACTTGATGGCATATGAATACAGTGGTACCTCGACTTACAAATTTAATCCGTTTTGAATGCATGCTCTTAAGTCGAACGACTCTTTAAGTCAGGACAGCTATCTAAAAAACTGAGAAAATAAGTTAAAAAATGAAAAAAAAATTAAAAAAAAATGTAAGTCGAGCAGACCATATCTAAAATTTGTAAGGCGGCAGTTGAAATGCCAACAGTTTTCCACTCTTAAGTTGAATTGCTCTTAAGTATTATTATTAAGGGCAAGAATAGACTTCCATATTCCCAGGCCAGCCCTGTAATGTCCCAGAGTGTGTGCCATATTCCTGTGGCTTTTTCTGAAAGGGTTTTGAATAAAATTAGGCTGTGTTAATTATTTCTCTGATTTGCAGTAGCAGCCGCCTAATTTCAGGCAATTCTACTACTGAGAGGGAACCTTCCCACCCCTTGATTTGGCTTATTCTATGAGCCTGGAGCAACACCTTGTGGCTGCAAGAGGAAGTGCAGCCGCCTGTAAACTTATGAATTTTATTTATTTATTTATTTATTCAGTTTATATGCTGCCCACTACCCAAAGGTCTCTGGGCGGCTTACAATCAAAAGAATTAAAAACAATTTAAAATAGTTAGAAATAGAATATCAATAAATCATCAAGCAATAATAAAAACCTTACATTAAAATCATTATCCTAAAATTGTCATCAGTGGTTGTTTAGTCCTTCAGTCGTGTCCGTCTCTTCATGACCCCATGGACGAGAGCACGCCAGGCCCTCCTGTCTTCTGTTGCCTCCTGGAGTTTGGTCAAATCCATATTGGTTGCATCAATGATGCCGTCCAATCAACCCATTCTCTGCTGTCCCCTTTTCCTTTTGACTTCAATCTTTCCCAACATGAGGGCCTTTTCCAAGGAGTCCTCTGTCCTCATGAGGTGGCCAAAGTACTGGAGCCTCAGCTTCCAGTGGAGACTCTGTCCTTCCAGTGAACATTTGGGGTAGATTTCTTTCAGGAGGATAGGTTTGATCTCCTTGCAGTACAAGGGACTCTCAGGAGTCTCCTCTAGCATCACCGCTCAAAGGCATCGATTCTGCGGTGATCAGCCTTCTTTATAGTCCAACTCGCACTTCCATACATCATGACTGGAAAAACCATAGCTTTGACTATCCGGACCTTTGTCGGCAAAGTGATGTCTCTGCTTTTTAAGATACTGCCTAGGTTTGCCATTGCTTTCCTCCCAAGAAGCAGGTGTCTTTTAAGTTCGTTGCTGCAGTCACCATCTGCAGTGATAAAGGAGCCCATTAAAATAAACTATGTCATTGCCTCCATTTCTTCCCCTTCTATTTGCTAGGAGCTGATGGGACTGGTGGCTAATACTGTACTAACATGTAGTTGAATAGGTCTCTGCCACTTGCATCTGGACAGGTGAAAGGCAGCCCCTTTTGATCTTTGCTTGTCCTGTTTCCCCCTTGCTCTTTCCTCTTTCTTGTGGCTTTTTTGAGGATTTCTTAATGTCTGGAGGTGAGCACTTAAACACATCTTGTTTCCCATACTTGTGCACAAACATCGTGAAAGGGCAAGGAAGGAGAAAGAAGCCATTTCAGTCTGTGCTGGTCTGTATCAAAAAAGAAGCGGGAAAAAAAGTAAAACAAAGCAATGCTCCACAGAAATTAATCTGTCAGTCTTTCATTTCTGTGTGAGCATCCATGGATCAAAGTCCACTTCCTCAGATGCTTGAGGGAAGAATACACGAGCAGTATATTTTTACACATTCCCCCACACAGAGGTGATGACTACATGTGTTTTTATATATTTGTTTAAAATCTTTTTACCCCACCTTTATCCTTCAAATAGACTCAAGGTGGTTTACTTCATTAAAAGAATAGCTAAAAAGCAGAGAGTTTACAAATATTTTACTTTAAAAAGAAAAACAGGAGAGAAAAATAGCAAAAGTAAGCAGAAACTAAGCAGAGATCAGCCTGGCTCCCTCACTAGGAGTTTTCAGGTGCCAGCTAAAAACTTGGCTATTTATCTTTTTTCTCTTATTCTGTGCTTTCGACCCTCTTGCATTCCATTCGCCTCTGCCTTGACTGCGTGTAATTATGGTTTTTCATGTCTCGGTTTGTGTTTTAGTTTAATTGCAATTGCTGTTTTTGTCTGATGTAGGCAGTTTATGCTTCTTTTATATTGCTTATTGTTTAGTGATGTCATTTCCTAGTCAGTACACTTTGCAGAGAAGCAATTTGCTAGATGGGCAGCACAAAAGCTGAGTAAATGAATTAATAATTAATAAATAAATAGAATCAAACAAAAACCATACTAAAAATGATAAGCTAAATCAACACCAAAAACAGGTTTGAAACAACAAGGCACAACACTCCATTTAAAAAAATCCCAACTTGGGCAACCAGTCAGAGAAAGGTCTTCACCTGCTTGTGGAATGACAGCAATGATCGGGCCGGGCTGGCCTCTTTTGGGAGTGAGTTCCAGAGTCTGATCTATCTGAAAGCTGGACTGATGACAACAGAATGGGTGGCTTGTGCAAGACCAGATTTCCTCAGAAGCACACAACGGAGACTGAAAACCCAAGGGGTTAGAGTGGACATCTTTTAAACTACAGCACCCACCTAAGATGCTGTACAGGCAAACTGGCAGAGCCAGACTGGTACGCAGGAAAAAACTGACTAGGTCAAACCCAAGAGACAATATGGCAGAACTCTGTTGGCAGTTGCCTCCCAGCTGAAGCATCTCAGGAATGACCTGCCACCTATTCTGGACAGCAGTACTCCCTTTCTCCTGGCATTTGTTTGCCAGCCCATAGTTTCCTACAGGCAACCCCTAACCTTAAGGCACAATGGGCTACACGGTGTGCAGCTGGAGGCAAGAGTCGGATCCTGTCACAAACCTAGATATTGTCTTTACTTGGGTGGCACCATCACGACTCCCCAACAACATTTGCCGCCACATCAGGGTTTGGTTTACATGTTCTTCCTCCAGTGTGATTTATGCTTTTTACTTCTGAAATGCATAAGCAGGCTTTTTAGTGGCTGGAAATAAACCTGTGCTGTGTCATGCCATCCTCTCTGGACCTTTTCGTTCGTCTTGCTGCCATTTTAGGCAATGCAGACAAGATGGAACACAAAAGCTCTGGCAGAAACATTTTAAAAGTCCCCGTGAAGGGCCATGATATTGGGAAAAGATTAACAGGCCTGGCAAAAACATAAATGTAGTCTGAATTTTTGTAGGTAGGAGGTTTTTTTGTGTTTTTTGTGAGTTTTTTTTTTTTGAGACGGAGAAATTCTAGTTTTTATATAGGTCCTATTGATGAGAGACGAATCTAAGAATTGTGGTAAGAAGTTTTCACAATACATCAAAAAACAAGAGCATTTACTTCTTGATTTTGGTTTTTAAATATTTATTTTGCTCTCTCATGAAAGTTGCATCATGGCAACTGGACTTCTTTTCTTGTGAGAGTGAAACGTTTTGCTACTCATCCAAGCAGCTTCATCAGAGACTGATGAAGCTGCTTGGATGAGTAGCGAAATGTTACAATCTTACAAGTAGAGATGGGCACGACTTAGCGGTATTTCCGTTTCCGTTTCCGTTACTCGTTTCCGTTACTCTACGGAAACGGAAACGGGAATTACTCCGCCAGACTTCGAGCTCGAACCGACGAACGAACAATTTGGTCAGATTTGTCGTGCTCGTTACTTGCATCGCGCGATCACGCGCGATGCCAAGCGGCACAGAAAAAAAAAGTTTTTAAAAGTTAAAAAGCCCGGTTCCCGGCCAAAAAGCAGGCGGAAAAATGCCTGCCGTGCCTCAGGGCACCTACCAGAGGGGTGGTTTCTGGAGGTCCCCGCCCGGCCTCCCCCCCTCCTCCGTCCTGGGATGCTCTGGTGTGGTGGTGGGACTCGCCCGCCGCAAAAAGCCCAGTCTCGCCGCCGGCCGCCAAAGCGCAAGCAAGCGGCACGGGCGGCACAGGAAAAAACTTTTTTAAACTCTCCCCCGGGTCTCCCCCCCACCCATTCCCGGGCCAAAAAGCAGGTGGAAAATGCCCGCTTGACTAAGGGCACTCACTCAGTAGGGCACCTACCGGAGGGGGGGGTTTCTGGTCTGGAGGGGGGTGTCCCGGCTTCCCCCGTCCTGGGCAGCCGGACTCGAGTCGCCTCGTCGCCATGCCATGCGGTGCGGGCGGGGGATCGAAAATGGGGCGGCGAATGCAATATTGTTTTTGAAATCGTGGTCCAAAAACACACAAGCACAACAGAAACA
>JAHTLZ010002008.1:2558-17466 GCA_023846285.1 Phrynocephalus versicolor
TCTCTCTCTCTCTCTCTCTCTCTCTCTCTCTCTCTCTCTCTCTCTCTACACACACACACACACACACACACACACACACACACAAAAAAAAAAAAAACAACAAACAAACATTGTGAGCCTGCTTCCCTTAGATTTGTGCAGTACTCTCTTCCTAGTCTGAATGATGTTTTGGGAACTAGCATCCAAATTTTTTGGGGGGGGGCGTGGTGGCTCAGAGGGCTAAGACTTCCGAAAACTGTCAGCAGCAAAGTTGGCAGCTCGGCGGTTCGAATCCCAGGTGCCTCGCAGCGGCGCGAGTTTCCGCTGATAACCCCAGCTCCTGCCAACCTAGCAGTTTGGAAGCATGTAAGTGCAAGTAGATAAATAGGTAGTGCCATAAAAAGCAGGAAGATAAAACAGTGTTTCCTTGCAGCCATGCCGGCCACATGGCCATGGACTTACACAACACTGGTTCTTCAGCTTGAAGACGGAGATGAGCACTGCCCCTAGAGTCGCACACGACTAGCACGCATTTGCGGGAGGGGGGACCTTTACCTTTACCTTACCCACATCTTTATTTCCTGTTTCCCGAGGAGACTGGCCCTGTTGCCTGGCAGCTGTGTCGCTGCAGGGGGCCCCTCGGTGGGTTTGCCTTTGAGGAGGGTGGCACAGCGTTGGGCGGTGGCCCACGTCACAGACGCCTGCTCTTTAATGGGAGAGATGTGTAATTCGGCCTCCTGGCCTCCTGGGCCTTGCTCTCCCATCTCCAGCCCTCTGTGATAGGATCATAGCAATGCCAAGTTGAAGGGCATCTCAAGCGTTGCTGGTTCAAGGAGGAAACCTACCCCTTAAAGCATTTGGAGAGTCCAAGACCTTTCATTTCAGGCAGACTCTCCTGTAATAACTGAGAGCAGTTGCTAAATGGATGGTTGTCCTCTATTATTTTAAATGTGGGTTTAGTATTGAGTTTACCATTTTGAATATACATGCTTAATTCATTTTAATATGTGTATACTTACTGTTTTTTTTGAATGGTTTTTTTTAATGATGCAAGCTGCCTTGGGTTCTTTTTAATAAGAAAGGTGGGAATAATAAATAAGTAAGTAAACAAATGAATGAATGTATGAAAGAACGAATGAACGAACGAACGAATGAATGAACAAACAAACAAACGAATAAATATAGATACGCAGGCAGGTAGGCAGGCAGGCAGACAGACAGACAGACTGATAGACAAACATACCGAGGTTAGTCCCACCTCCCCCATTCACCTCCCAATCAATCAATCAATCAATTGAAACAAAAATGTACATTTTGACCATTTTCAGGAGTAGCATGTGAATTCGGCCCCCCTCCTCCCTTTTGCCCATTCTCCAGAGAAACCACTGGGCTCCATATTGATTGACTGATTATTGATTTGGTTTGCTGGGATGTCCTTTTCAGGAAGTGATATTATTTTCAACAGCTACTGAGAGTTCCACAGGCTCCGCCCCATAAGAAGCCGCAGTGAAGTAGATTAACTGATGGAAGGCAGTTTAAATGCCTTTAGATCATATTACAGTGTGATTTGTGTCATGTGGTGCACTGTTTGTGTGAAGGCAATGCATTTTGCAAAGTAGGCACAGAAAAGGTGGCTGGATTTTTACCTTATTCAGGTGGAAGTAGAATGGAAGCTAAGCTGCCTAGATGCCCTAAGCCCATCCGATCTCGCCTGATTTCGGAAGCTAAGCAGGGCCAGCCCTGGTTAGTACTTGGATGGGAGACCACCAAGGAATACCAGGTGCTGTAGGCGCCTGGAGTAGGAACTGGCAAGCCACTCCAGTACTCCTGCCAAGAAAACTCCATGGACATGGAGTCATGTAGAGTCAGTCACGACTGTAACGACGCAACACACACAGAGAAAGAACGGAAGCTGCTCGTGCTTAAAATGTCTGATTAATATGAGGTGGTGTGGAATCTCTCCACATCTGACCCACCCCACGTTCTACACACACACACAGAGAGAGAGAGAGAGAGAAAGAGAGAGAGAGAGAGAGAGAGAGCGAGAGAGAGAGAGAGAGAGAGAGAGAGTCTGTGAAGATTCTCAGTCATCCAGGTGAGTTTATCTGGAAGTTGAGTCATGGCTACTGGACTTCTTTTTTGAGAGATAGAAATGTTTCGCTGTTCATCCAGCGAAACGTTTCTATCTCTCAAAAAAGAAATCAAGTGTGTGTGTGTGTGTGTGTGTGTGTGTGTGTGTGTCACACAGTCACACACAAAAGATTCTAAGCCAGTGGTTTCTAACCTTGGATCTCCAGATTTTCTTTGACCACAACGACCAGAAATCTTGGCCCGCAAAGCTAGTGACGGAGGCTTCTGGGTGTTTTATCAAAGAACATCTGGGTTACCCGCAGTTGGGAACCCTTGTTCTTGAAGACCATACAACCATAGGAAGCTTGTGACCTAGGTAGGGGGTGTGTCCCTGAAATTCTGGAGCGGATTAAACCCCCTGCATGGTCCATGAGCCATCCCTGGGTAGAAATGTAATCTGGCCCCTCCTTCACACAAGTTTACCTTTTCAGGTATCTGGAAGCCAAATGGGACGAAACAGCGATGTCAGCCTAGATGGAATCTGTGCTGAGCGCTAGCTACAGTCAGTCCAGTCATTATTAGGCCACAGAGTCGGCAGCTGATTCTTTTGCCTGGTTCACACGTGACATTTTACTCCCCACTGGAGGGTCTGGATGTACTCACAGGCACGGCAACGGGGTGTGAGTTGGACTGGTTTTTTTTTAACTCCAGGATGATCTCGATTATGGCTGGCATCACACTTCCATGAGCAGCCGCTTTTTATTTTGCATCGCCTTATCTCCTCCCACAGCCACGTGGTCACTACAGTGGTTCGACAGTCCACACTTCAGTGGTTGCTTAGCAATCAGCTTCCCTGTTCGCACTTGGCTGAACTGCTTTAAACTACGACAGGGAAATGGCAGAAACAGGGGGGAAACCAAAAAAAAGGCAGCGTAGTATGTCCGCAAATACAACCAAATCACTTTAAAAGGGGGTGCGGGAACCAATTAAAAAAAAACACCCCCCAGTGGTCATTGCAAGAAAAACCGATACAGTGGTCAAAAATGGGCGTGGCCAAGGGGGCTCTTCAGAAAAAGCAATTTGAAAAGTGGACAGTGATTTTTAAGGCGATTTGTCTTTAAGGAAAAGTCGTTTCAAATCTAAAGTGCTTTAGCAGTCTATGTGTCTTTATAAATAGGACTTGACCTCTCTCCCTCTCTCCCTCTCTTTATCCTCATATGGCCCTTCCAACTTCATGGTTCTGTGACTCCATGCTCCTTCCCACCTTCTTGCATTGTAGGCTGGGTGATGCTGTTACTCTCTGGCAGAGAGCCAGGCCTTCTCTAACCCCACCCCCATCGCACATTGTGTTGAGTTAGGTGACAAATGACTCCACAAGAGAGGAAGGCTGCCCCTTCCATCTGGTGCTAGCTGGGAAGTCTGTCACGGGCCAAACCCCGTGGAGGATGCTGCCGGATCCTGGGCTGCAAAGGGCAGTGGTGTTTCCTCTATCAGAGAGGCAATCTGGAGAGGTGACTAGGTGGGAACAGTTCATGGAACCCTTGGAAACCGAGCAGCTAAGTGGATGCCTCTTACCATGGTGCTGGAATGTGAATCCTCAATCCAGGGGAGTTGGGGGGGGAGCCATAAAATTCCCAACTGTGGTGGATATTCTCCAATTTAAGTTTCAGGGGAACTCAAATACGGCTTCCACCAGTAGAGATGGGCACGAAACGAACAAGTTTTCATTTTCGTTTTTGTTTCTTCATTTTGTTACGTAACGAAACGACAAACGAATTTTGTCTCTAAAATGAAACGAAACAAACAGAAATACCGGAAATTTTGTCGTGCGTTTCGTTTCCGTTACTGCAATATGAGTGAATTGCTTAAAATCCTAAAAATAATCACAAAAAAATTGAAATAAATGGTAACGAAATGGTAATGAAACGAATGAAAATGAAAACAATTTTTTTGCAAAATTTCACGAAAAACGGAAACGAACTGAAACGGACCCTCCAAACGACAAACGACAAATGAAATGCTATTTTTTTGATTCGTGCCCATCTCTATCCACCAGGGTCTCTCTCTGCCCCAAAGCAGAAAAACCGCAGTGCGGGTGTTGAACAATGCTCAACTCTTTGTCTTCCTTGGTCGTGGCTTCGTGTCTATCCCTGCCATTGTGCCCTTTCCCCTTCTGCTGCAGTTGCTTTCTCATTGTATGGGTTAGTTGCAGACCAGCGTGTTATGTAACATAAGCAGACAGGGATGCGGGAGAAGGCACAGAGCCGCTGGCCAGTCCGTCTCATCGATGAAACGACTTGAACCCAAGGTCAAGGGATGCAACTCAGAGTGGAAAGAAGAAGAAAAAATGAGAGATTTTGCACGGAATGAAAGAAGGTCCCTTTGAGGACAAGGAGGCAGAGTCTATGCTGTGACTATTTTAGGGTCTGTCTTCTTCACGCTGACATAATGAGCCTCGTGGTGCAGTGGTTAAGCTGCTGTACTGCAGCCAAAACTGCTCATCACTCAGGGTTCAATCCCAGATAGTTGGCTGAAGGTTCACTCATCATTCCATCCTTCCGAGGTTGGTTAAATGAGTTCCCAGTTGGTTGGGCTACCAATGTGCAACCTGTATAATGATTGGTAAACCTCCCTGAAAGTTTGTCTGTGAAGATTCAGTCATCCAGGTGAGTTTATCTGGAAGTTGAGTCATGGCAACTGGACTTCTTTTTCTTGAGAGAGCGAAACGTTTCGCTGCTCATCCAAACAGCTTCATGAAACATTTCTCTCTCTGAAGAAAAAGAGGCTCCCAGAGAGTTCTTCAAGTCCTTGTTGTTTGTTCTGGCCTTAAGTCTGCCGTGCCGGTTAGTCTTAATCTATTTTATCTTTTTTTGTGTGTGATTGCGATAATTGATTAATTTTTATTTGTTTATTAATAATAGTTTAATGTTATTTGTATTATTGTTCTGTAATTTGTGACTGTTGTAAACCAGTCTGAATTGGTGGTATACCTGCGTGCCAGCACAATTTTTATCGGCTAGCTGGCGGCAATTACAGTTGGTTTTAACTGGCTGCAACACAGGTCTTCGCCACAAGGGGAAGAAAAGCAACTCAAAAAACAGGGAAAATATGTGCAGTAAGCAAGTCGGGATGGACGCAGAGAAGTAAAATACTCCCCTGTCATCGGGGTGCTAACTGTGCATCAAATGTCACGTGACTACCTGCAAAAATAGTGCACATCATATGAAGATGCGCAGTTAACAGTAGTGAGACCGGGGCCTTGGATTCCTGCCTTGAACAGGGGGTTGGACTGATTGGTCTTAGAGGCTCCTTCCAACACACTGATTTTGGCGCCTCCAAGGTCTTCTTTACTAATCTCATTTTCCTCAGTGGCTGTTGAGAGCAAACGATTCCTGCCCCACACCCTATTTTTCATCCCTTTAAAGCAAAGGTGTAGAGATGGGCACGAATCAAAAAATTGGCATTTCGTTTGTTGTTTGTCATTTGGAGGGTCCGTTTCGGTTTGTTTCTGTTTTTCGTGAATTTTTGCAAAAAATTCGTTTCCGTTTCCATTCATTTTGTTACCATTTCGTTACCATTTATTCATTTTTTTGTGATTTTTTTTTTAGCATTTTAAGAAATTCACTAATATTGCAGTAACGGAAACGAAACACACAATAAAATTTCCGGTGTTTCTGTTCGTTTCGTTTCATTTTAGAGACAAAAATTGTTTGTCATTTCATTGTGTAATGAAGCGAAAAAACGGAAACGGAAACGAAAAATTGTTCGTTTTGTGCCCATCTCTACAAAGGAGAGCCATCTTTTCTGGCACTTGCTGACATTTTTCAGTTGCAGGGTAAAATTTGGCCCAATTCCCCAATGGTTGGTTCTCTTTGATGCAGCTTTTGAATCGAAATGGCTCTTGTCTGTGGATGTTTAGGCTCCAAGTCCTGGGAAACATGGCATAATTATGGAGCAGGGATGCCCAGGGAGGCCAAATCAGAGGAAGCTAGAACAGATCCAAGGGGAACGGAGGGGCGTGTCGTCAGTTAATAGATGGTTGATCATAATGGCTGACAAAGCAGGGGGCCAAGAAGCCGTTTATGACTGGCTAGGCCCCAAGAAGACCCTGAGATGGGAGTTACCAATATTGCAGCATGAAAACAAGCAGCTATAATTGCAAATACCGGTCCTCGTTTTGATTGCTGGTTGGGGACTGGAAGAAGGAGGCGATAATTGGGGAGAAACGCTGAGATAGCTCACCCTCACCATCCAGTGTGTCCCTAAAACTGCGGGCATGGTCCAGCACCCCCAGAAGGGACTGATGGAAGGGCTCTGTGCAGCCCGAAGCCCCCTGCTTTCAAGGGAGGCCAGCCGGGGGGGTCTGGAAACCCCACAAGCTGCATTTAAGGTCTAAGCATTATAATGCCATCGTACAAAATGATAGTAAGGCCACACCTGGAGTATTGTATAAAATTCTGGTCACCGCATCTCAAGAAAGATATAGTGGAACTGGAAAAGGTGCAGAAGAGAGCGACTAAAATGATTACTGGGCTGGGGCACCTCCCTTATGAGGAAAGGCTAAAACATTTGGGGCTTTTTAGTGTGGGAAAAAGGGCCCCTGAGGGGGGATATGATTGAGACGTACAAAACAATGCAGGCCATGAGTCAAGTGCATAGAGGGAAGTTCTTCTCCCTCTCACAAAATGCCAGAACTAGGGGACATCCGCTGAAATTGAGAGCTGGGAGAGTAAGAACAGACAAAAGAAAATATTTTTTTCACCCAGCACATTGTCAGTCTGTGGAACTCCCTGCCACAGGATATGGTGATGGCATCTGGCCTGAGTGCCTTCAAAAGGGGATTGGACAGATTGCTGGAGGAAAAGTCCATCGCAGGTTACAAACCATGATGGAGATGTGTCATATCCAGGCTTAAGGCCGGGGTACTTCAAGGGCCAGATGCAGGGGAGTGGGATCAGGAGACAGAGATCTAGTCTCGTGCGCTCCCAGACTCCTCTGGTGGGGCCACTGAGAGATACAGGAAGCTGGACTAGATGGGCCGTTGGCCTGATCCAGCAGGGCTCTTCTTATGTTCTTATGTTCTTAAGCAACTCCCTCCAGCTTTCTGTTGCCAGGGCTTCTTTACATGGATGGGTGACAGGCCAGCGGCTACCTGGTGGAGGCAGGTAGGGGGCAGCAGATAAGGTGTTGTCAGGGCAAGGTGGGAGGGAAGAAAAGGGGACAGGAGCTCTGGCAAAGGCATGAGAGGCAGGAGGGTTCGGAGAGGAAGAGGGAGGAGAGGAAGGAGGGATGATCAGATGGGCAAAACTGTCAGAAAAAAAAATAGGAGGCACGGCAGTGTCCTGCATCTCTTCTGCACTTCAGCACTTCCCTTCTTCCATATTGGCTTTGCTTTGGAGTTCCAGGTGCTGCTCTTTTCACCTTGCTTCTCCAACTGCTCCAGAAACCTGCCTGAGGAACAGTGCCAAGCAAGAAGGAAGGGGTGGGCGACGCTGTGGCAAAGAGATAGGAATTTCAAGCCTTGGGTTGCTAAGCAACAAGTGGGGAGGGGACCACACAGCTTGTTTGTTTGCTTGTTTGGTTTCTTGCTTGCTTGGGAGCTGATGGCCAGAAGAGGAAGGGAGGAGACTGACTCCATCAGTCTGCGTAGTGTCCTTCCCTGTAAGAAGGAGCCGGACACCCAATGGACTGGTGCGTTCATAGTACATTCTCCCCAGAGACCTCCTGGAAATCATGTGGGGGGGTCAAAGGAAAGAGAAATCTTAATGCAACACAAGGAACAGGATTCCTTTGGGGCCGCAATATTTGTCAGTGGCACTTTTTATGCCCCTTGTCAATTTCTTTGGCGGTTCCTTCATGTCCTGTTCATCCCTCCTTGCTGTCCTGCTTGGGACCGGTACAAAAAATACTTACTTCATGTCCGTAGCGCGACAGCTGAAATTTTCTTGACCACACCCCCAGAACCAGGAACAGAGCATGACAAGCTGTACTTGCCCCTGGTGCTGGGGAATTCTCTTGTCTCTGTTCCTGTTCCTCGACAAGGTTCCATGAGGGAAAAACTGTCACGCAACGATGGCAATCTTTCACTTTTGAACTTGCCTCCATCCATTTCTCTTGTACTTTTGAGTGCTGTGGATCGACATTTCAGATAGACAACGCACAGGGGGTGTGGTGCGCCCTTTATTTTTATGTTTTTTTTCCCCAAAAAAGCAGATCTTGTCACAAAACAAGGCCGTGAAGTAACACTTGTCACGAGACAAGTTATCACGCTCGTGGGTAAACGGAAACAGGGACTGAACAGGGACAAAACCACGTGACCACGAACAATGCTGTCATGGTACAAATGTAATCGCGGAACAAGGTAGGACGTGAAGTAACCGCCCATGATTTGCCATTGGTCATCTGAAGGCAAGCCTGATCCTTCTGTGGAATGGCTGTTGGCTTCTACTAGTGTTGTGTTCTGTATCCTCCAGCCTGTCCCCATCTGCGTGTCTCCTTGCCACCCACCCATCCAGAGTTTAATCTTTCGCCTTGTCTTTAGCGCCTTGCCTCTCCTAGATCCACCTGCTCCAAGCTCTGTTGACAAATCCCACAAGGCAAAGGGGCGGTGGCAAGTTAGTACATCAGCAGCGTTGCATTACCTGGCCAAAGAGCTCAGTAAGTTGGGCCAGTCAAACTGGCCTTGATTGAGTTTCTCTCCCAGACAATGCAGGTGCCTTCTCCTGGGAACTGTTACGACCAGTTACTTGGGAGAGAAAGGCGGGAAAGTAATATTTAAATAAATAAATAAACTGTTCCCACCTAGTACCACCACCCTGCGCCCATCAGCTAAGTTCAAACCACAGCCATTGTGGAGCCTGGATTAGAATTGGCAGCTGGGGAGTCACTGTGGTTAAGGCTTAAAGAGTTAAAAGATGCATGCCATGGTCTTGGCTTGCTTTCATGGTCTCTCTCTCTCTCTCTCTCTCTCTCTCTGTGTGTGTGTGTGTGTGTGTGTGTGTGTGTGTTGTTATGCTGCTTTCTGGACTCTCTTTAGAAAAAAGGCACCTGAGGGGGGATATGATTGAGATATTCAAAATAATGCAGGGCTAGAGGGAAGCTCTTCTCCCTCTCACAAAATACCAGAACTAGGGGACATCCACTCAAATTGAGGGCTGGGAGAGTAAGAACAGACAAAAGAAAATATATTTTTACCCAGCGCGTTGTTAGTCTGTAGAACTCCCTGCCACAGGAGGTGGTGATGGCATCTGGCCCAGATGCCTTCAAAAGGGGATTGGACAGATTCCTGGAGGAAAAGTCCATCCCAGGTGACAAACCATGATGGAGATGTGTCATCTCCAGGCTTAAAACCAGGGCCCTTCAAGGGCCAGATGCAGGGGAATGATATGAAGAGACAGATGTCTAGTCTCATGCGCTCCGAAACGCATCTGGTGGGGCCACTGTGAGATACAGGAAGCTGGACTAGATGGGCCTTTGGCCTGATCCAGCAGGGCTCTTCTTATGTTCTTATGTTTTTATTCCTTAAATCCGTACGAATCCTAGGCTAAGAGAGCAGACACCGCTTTCTTGATTCCCAGCTGTATGTTCACAAGTTGAAATCCCTTGAGGTCTGAGTTGTGCTCTATTCGGTGCTGATTTAGGCCTCATCTTGAGTACTGTGTCCAATTCTAGGCACCCCACTTCAAGAAGGATGCTAAGAAGCTGGGGAAAGTTCAGAGGAGGGTGACAAAGATGATTAGAGGACTGGAGACCAAGCCCTACAAGAAAAGACTGAAATAACTGGTCAGGTCATGTTTAGGCTTCAGCAAAGAAGAATAAGTGGAGATAGGAGAGCACTCTTCCAAGACTTGAAAGGGAGACCTACAGAAGAGGGGAGGGATATAATGGGCTCAGGTTACAGGACACCAGATTGAGGCTAAATACCAGAAAAAGCTTCATAAGAAGAGAACATCAATGGGACCATTGACCTTGGGAGGTAGCGAGTGCTCCAGCCATGGAGGCACTCAAGAGAAATTGGGACAACCACCTGGCAGATCTCCTTTGATTTGTATTCCTGCACGGAGCAGGGTGTTGGACCAGATGGCCTTCTAGGCTCCTTCCAACTCAATTATATGATTATGGTGTGCCACAAAACTTGGACATTGGTGGCGAAGTAGAAGTAGAGCTTTCCTGAAAGGTAAACAATATTTGTTTGGCATGCCAAACAAAGTTTATAAAGCTCTGTAAGTTGCCTGTTCCTTTTATCTGGCGATTAGAGGCCATTAGGGGGTAATTGGTGGGTTTTCATTTGATTGTGGGCAGAGATGACAGGTTTGGAGGCAAGTATTTCTGGAGGGAAGATCCCGTCTTAGGCCGCGGTCTCACTCAAGTTTTCTGTGCATCTTAATTTGATGTGTAGTTTTTGTGTAGTTTTTTTCCGGGCAGTCACGGGCAGTCACGTGGTGTTTGATGCGCAGTTAGTGTCCTGTTGACAGGGTAGTATTTTACTGCTTTGTGCCCATCTCTGCTTGCTTACTGCACATCCTTTCCCTTTTTCCTGGGTTGGTTTCCTAAGACCACAGTCATACCTGTGTTTTCTGCGTAGTTTCCCGTCAGTGAACTACACAGTAAAAGATCGCATGCTAACCAGGAAGAGAAGCAAATTCTGCTCAAGGCTGACCACGCCTTGAACACCAGTTTCAGTGAAGTTTCCTAAACCACCACCAGGGGCTGGATTTAGAAACTTCGCTTGAAAATGCTTATTTGTTTGCTTTTGTTGCAACGACAGGACACTGAAAATACACAGTAAATTCAGTTTCTCCCCTTTCTCCCCAGCTTAAAAGACAGAGCCTTGGAAACTGGAGCCAGAAAGTAGGGCAAAATGCCTAGTACACAGGTTAGGACAGAACCAAAATAGGTATGACCACGGTCTAAGCCGGACCCACAGGAAGTGGCAGGAAAAAGGTTACGAAGCTAATTACTGCGTATTTTCTGGGGTCGCACATCACTAGAGTAGCAAAGAACTGCACATCTTTAAGGGAAGTTTTTAAACCAACCCCTAGCGGTGGTTTAAAAAACTTCAGTGAAAATGCGCTTCTGGGGGCCTTGTCGGTCGGGGCACCCAATTACTTCCCTTCACGGTTAGGGGGACACGATCTTTTACTCCAGAGTTCGCCACAGCAAAAATGCGCAGAAAACGCTGGTGACTTCTGTGGCACGTCCTTTGGGTTTGTTGTGCAGGCGGGTGGTGGGGGGAGGGGAGCAAGGGGTCTGCTGGTTCTCCCACGCTCCGATGAGACACCCAAGAGCCAGCCCCCCAGCAGTTGCCTCAAAGGGGGAACCACCTCTCAGCCACCTCTTTAAAGAACACAGGCTCTGTTGCGAGAGCGCTGGAAAAAGAGTTGCCAAGGTGTCCCCTAGACGGATGCTGCCGGTCTCCTCGTGTTCCCAGTGGCCGTCAAGGGAGAAAGCTTCCACAGAGATGCAATTTCTTCACCCCATGGTGATTGCCGGCAGAAATGATTTTCTACTGTCTTGGGCAACTTCACCCCCAACCCCCCAACCCCCGTGGCTTTTCACATTTAATGATATTTCAAGAGCGTGGCCACCCGCCTGATCAGCCCTGCAAATCACTCCTGACCATGGTCTCCTCATTTAACCTCCCTGGCTGTTGTTGCTGTGATTCACTGACTTTAACTGTGAGTGTCTTTGCTTCCCCCCCCCCCCAGTCAATCAAAGAACAGTGGCTCTTCAAAGGATATTTGGTGTTTTGCGGCTTGTGCCACTGATGGATGGACAGTCGGATTACATTTCTCCCATCATGAGCAGGAGGTGTTGACTCTGTTTTATTCTTTCTTTCTTTCTCTTGATGGCTGTAATTAATGGCCCTCAAAGGTTTGCTGCACATAAAAGCCAAGTTAGTGAAGTGTTTTACGGTATCCGTCGTGTGCTTGCTTACTTGGAAGTAAGGCAAACGGGACTTATTTCTCAGTACACATAACACAGTCATATCGAAAGACACCTACAGTATTTACAGTGATCCCATGAGGACAAGCAAGTTTGCCTGGCTCTTTTTTTCCTTTGGATTCAAACATTTATCCCTTGCTTCGGGAGGCTTCTATATTTTTCAAAGCCAAAAATAATTCAGCTGACATTTTCCTGGTGTGATCATTTGCTTCCTTCTTCAAAAGGACATGGGGGTGTGACTCTAGGTAGCATCATGAAGATGCAGTATGCTGGGGCGGGATTATTTGGGACAGCAGGGACCCCCACCACCACCCCACAATATTTCTTGCTAATCATTCCTAAGTATTTTTTCCAATTAAAAATAAACGACTATGTTTAGTGCTCTATCACCTTTGTGCAAATGAAAAACCAAACCCAACCAAGAAGATAAAAATGAGATACAGGGATTGTCTGGTGGGTGGTATCAAAGGAGAGGGGGCATGAGTGTATCAGACTGGTTTGAACCAAGGGCCGCTGGAGACATTGGCACAGAAACAATCCAACGTCGTCGTGTCACCAATTAAACTGAATATAACAATATGAGGTGCTGTGAATCGAGCTGCAGCAAAGCCAAGTTTCCCTGATTCTTTTACCTGTGTAGTTATGCATGCTTAATCAGGCATTTGATCCCCATATTGAGGGCTGGGAGGATAAGAGCAGACAAAAGAAAACATTTTTTCACCCAGCACGTTGTTAGTCTGTGGAACTCCCTGCCACAGGATGTGGTGATGGCATCTGGCCTGGGTGCCTTCAAAACGGGATTGGACAGATTCCTGGAGGAAAACTCCATCACAGGTTACAAACCATGATGGAGATGTGTCATCTCCAGGCTTAAAACCGGGGTACTTCAAGGGCCAGATGCAGGGGAGTGGACTATCAGGACACAGCTATCTAGTCTCGTGCACTCCCATAGGCATTTGGTGGGGCCACTTCTGAGATACAGGAAGGTGGACTAGATGGGCCTTTGGCCTGATCCAGCAGGGCTCTTCTTAGGTTCTTATGTTCTTATATTCCGGGATTGTCCAATCTGGCCAGCACAAGTGAAAGTGTGAGGGGGGGTGCAGGTGTGCAATCCTAGTGAAGCACCTGCCTCCACCACACCAGTCGTGAGCAGCTTTCCCCGGGACCACACCAGTGGGAGAGTGCTCAGACTGGTGAAGCGGAAGTGACCTCCAGATCACTAGAAATCTCTTTTGGGGCTTTTGGGGGACTGGGAAGCCCCTTGCAGGCCCTTTTGGGGCAGCGCCAGGCCTGGGGTAAGTACAAGAACCCTCAGAGAGCCCGCCAAGTCCTGACCTGACCCAGCATCCTCATATTGCGGATTTTCAATTACAGTGGACTCTTGTACAACATAAAAAATTCCGGAGATAGGGGAAATTTGCTTAACATAATCACATATGGGGTGAATCCGTGCAACATAAAAATGGGATTACTCTGCTTTCAATGCATTCTTATGGGAAATTTGTATAAAGGAAAATTTGCTTAACATAATTTCATTTGGAACGAATTAATTCCTTTATACAAGGTACCACTGCGGGTCGGGTTGGGTCCCTAACTGCTGCCATAGGTCGAGGTTTACTGTATGAGCCAGGTCTCATCCATGGAATTGTAGGACCACAGAATTACGGGAGGGAAGAGGCTTTTAGGGCCATCAGGTTCAATCCTCTGCTTAATGCAGGAATCCGGAGCCAAGCAGATCTGACAGATGGTTCTCCAGTTTTCTCATGCATGTCTCCACCATTGCGGCGCTCCATTGTTGTACTGCTCTAACAGTTAAGAGGTTTTTTTTTATGTCCTAAATCTGACTTCTTGAAGTTTGCGACCATTTTTGTGTGCTCTGCATGCTGGGATAAAATGAGAACAGATCCTGCACTTCCTCTGTAGGAGAGTCTTTCAAGTTTAAACATGCCCAGTTCTTTCAACTCAAAGAGCGCCCAGGTCTTCTCATGATGCAGCAGGGAACCATGGAGGTAGAGTGGACCTCCCAAGCCACTTCATCCAACCAGTTTACTTAGCAGGAAATCTAGAGCTGAATATCTCAATGGCTGCCTAGCATTACCTTGAACAGTTGCATTGACACTGAACCCGTCATTGTTTTACACCTGGGTTTTGTAGGTACAGTCACCCCCTGCCATTTCGTGGTTCAGGTACTGTGGTCCCACAACATTGCGGAATCACAGTACCCGCACCTTGGGGCCACGAGGGGGCAGTGGGGGCGATCAGATCGTGCCGCGCCGCGCCCAGGCTCTGCACCGCCCCCCAGCCCCCCCCCCCGCTTCCACATATTGTGGATTTTCATGCATTGCAGGTGGTGTGGTTCCCTAACCCCCACGATCAGTGGGGGGTTACTGTATCCTGTTCATACCACTAAAGGCTTTTTTATACCCATCTGAAAGCTACCTCCCTGTAACTGAAGTCTATGAGTTTATTACCATGTTGTAGGCTTTTAAAAACAAAACCTTTAGATAATAATGTTATATTTAAGAGAGAGAAATAGAGAGAGAGAGAAAATAATCACACAATACAAAATTGTGGTTTAACAAAAGCCGGGATTTTAATAGCAATCCAATTCTGCTGGAAACAATAATGCAACAAGCTATAATATCACAGCATGATGCTGTTAAGATCAGTGCAAAACATATTTAATCTTTTTTTCGGCATCATTTGAAATCGAGACCACCGCCTCTTTCAACAGAAAGCAATATGGGGCTGAATTTCAGTTATTAGTTCCCAGTAAAATAGAACCCTTGATCTGGTGCTGTTTGCTAAATCTGACATTGCGTACGTTGATGCTGTGGCCTAAATCCAGTTGTGAAGTTGAACTAAAGCAGACACACTGGGCAAAATCTTATTGTGTTACTTGGTGCCTGGGTCA
>JAHTLZ010002009.1:0-10065 GCA_023846285.1 Phrynocephalus versicolor
TGACTCATCAAATTCCCACTGATTCAGTGGGCCTAATCTAATGTGACATATGCCAAGTGACAGGATTTTAGCCAGTGTGTGATTCAAAAGATTTATATTCAAACTCTTCAAATGCTGAAAGCTGTGTATTTCTTAGGAGGGTATATGGGCCTTATGGAGGAAAAGCCCATGCAATTTGTTAACTTGTGTAAGGATGGTGAATCTATTGAACTGTATTAGTAAAGAGATAATGTAGCAAATTCCTTGTTAATTTATGAGAAATTATATACCCAATATGATTACGTAAGTCAAAAGAAGTACAGTGTAGGAAACCTAATTACTAATTATATTTTTCAGCAAAAGAAGGACATTTTCTATTATTAACAAAACAAGGAGGTAGTGTCCTGCAGGACAACATATTGAGGTCATTTCCTGGAGATAATTAGAATACATTTCTGAATTAAGGCCTCAGCTTGTCAGTAGACCTTGTCTCGCTTAAATCCTCTCTCAAAGTCCAGTTAATGACATTTGTGCTCTAGGGCAGCCATTCTTAATAGGGGCCCTGGCACACTTGAAGCAGGGGGGGGGGCAGACTGAAAGCAGTTTGTCACATACCACATTGTAAGGTTTGTTATTCAAGTGATACAACCTTGATTCAGGCTATATTTCATTTTTATTATGTTTATGTTGTTATGTATCAAGTTGGAACTGATGTATACTGACTCTAACAAGGCTTTTGAGGTATGTGAGACACGGTGGTACCTCGGTTTATGAGTATCTTGGATTGCGAGTATTTCACAAACCGAACAAAATTTTTAGTAAAATTTTGCCTTGGTTTGTGAGCATTGCTCTAGTTTGCAAGCAAGGTTCACCTCATTACGCCCCTGTGTTGCCTGGAATGAGCCTCTGGGCCACACAGTGGGCCTGCACCGGGCTTTCTGGACCTCTGCGTGGATCAGACGTGATGTCCAATGGACCAGAGGTGGCCTCTGGGGTTTTCTGCGGGCCCGACAGTGCTTGAAATGGGCCTCTGGATCATTTGGAGGGCCCATGCTGGGCCCAGCACTGACTGGAAGTGACTCCCAGACTGCGTGGTGGGCCTTGCTAGGCCTCCGGAGTGCACCCCAGGCCCTACGCTGCCTGTCTGTGGCCTCCGCAGAACGCCCCAGCCAGCACTGGACCCAAGGTGAGTTCCAGAGGCCGCTGTGGCTCCTAGCCAAAGCAAATTTCTCCATAAGAAATAATGGAAACTGGAACTCCAGAACAGAGTTAAGTTTCCATTATTTTTTACAGGGAAATTTGCTTTGATATACAAGTATTTTGGCTTACAAGCATATTTTGGGAATGGATTATGCTCGTAAACCAAGGTACCGCTGTATTTAAGGAGTAGTTTAACACCGTACCCAGATGGGGGTTCGCCATCTGGGTACGGTGGCCCTTTTCCCTCTCTGGGGGGAGTTTCCCTCCGGCCTGTGGAGAGGGTGCGGAATCTGGGCGTGGTCCTGGACCCGGCGCTAACCATGGAGGCCCAGGTGGCGTCGGTTACCAGGGCCGCGTATTATCATCTTCGCCAAATCGCCCAGATCCGCCCGTACCTGGATGGTGACTCTCTGAGAGCAGTGGTCCAGGCGCTGGTGATCTCGAGGCTGGACTACTGCAACGCCCTCTACATGGGGTTGCCCTTGACTCTTCTCCGGCGTCTGCAGCGGGTTCAGAATGCGGTGGCCAGGCTGGTGGCTGGTGTGCGTCGTTATGACCACATCACCCCAGTTCTGGCCCGCCTGCACTGGCTGCCCGTTGCAGCCCAGATTAGATTCAAGGTCTTGGTTTTAGTTTATAAAACCCTCCATGGCTTGGGACCGGACTACCTGGCAGAGCGTATCGCTCAGCGATCCATCTCGGCTCGATCAGTTCGGCAGGCGCGAGCGCACTTGCTGCGAGTTGCCACCCCACGAGAAGCCCGGAAGTCGGTCACCCGGAACCGGGCTTTCTCGGTGGCAGCCCCTTCCTTATGGAACTCCATCCCTAGCGAAGTGCGCTCTGCAGAGTCCCTGCTGGCCTTTCGAAAACCTGTAAAAACTTATTTATTTCGAGAGGCCTTTGGCGAACCCTGATTTTTTTTTTTTTTTGTGGAGGTCCCGCCATCTTTAATGTCCAAGCGACTATGCTTATGTGTACTATGTTTGTGTGCGCTTGGCTGATAGTCATTGTACTGTTGTTTTTGGATGCAATGGGTTTTAACTGTCTGATTACTTTGCTGTGTCTTATATTATTGTTCTGTGTCTATTGGCGCTTGCTCGCCCATGTAAGCCGCTTAGAGTTTCATATGAAAGATAAGCGGGGTATAAATATAAAAATAAATAAATAAATAAATAAAGTTCCACTCACCCAATGAGTTTCTATGGCTGAGTGGTGATTTTAACCCAGACCTAGTCCATCACTTTCTAGGGTCTTTGGCTGTGTGTGTGTGTGTGTGTGTGTGTGTGTGTGTGTGTGCATGTGTGTGTGTGTGTGTGTGTTGGGAGTGGGGAGATTGAGAGAATGGCTGCTGTTGAGCAATGTTGATCTTTCCAAAAGTCATTATCAGTAGATTCCAATGAAGAACACAAAAACTAGAAGAGGACCGATTTTTTCAACATCATATCATGTTCTCTAATGCAGTTCTGGTGGGTCCCAGATTACCGTTTATACTCGCATGTAAGATGAGTTTTTTAGGCCTAATTTTGGGCTAAAAAAAAGGCCTTCGGCTTATACACGGGTCAACAAAAAATTGGGGGATAAAAGAGGCAGCACTAGTACTAAAAAGCAATAAAGAGACTTTACTGGTTTACCTCAGCAAGCCAGCCTCAGAGGCTGAATTACTTAGGGTTGCCAACTTGCTTTGCATGTGAAAAGAGCAAAAGCAAATTAGCCAAGATACAGCTAAAAGCAGGTATTTTCCGATAAGGCTTCTAGACTAGTGTACATTGAGTTTACAATGAGCAATTTTCCTCTGCTTTTCAAGCAGTTGATCCGAGTGTATAAAAGTCTTCTGACTGATACTGCTTGATAAAGTTTATCTAAATTAGCTTAAAAATTGTCAGAGTATCAAAATACTAGTGCTCATGGAATCATGGGAGTTCTCCCATATGCAGATTATGTAGGCAGGAATGGTAGCTCTTCCAGCCTATTGAACCAGCTCACAGTCAACATGCGAAGGAAGACTGATGTTTTGGACTACGACTCCCACAGTCCTTTGCCACTGGAAATACAGGCTTGGGATTCTGGGAGCTGTGGTCAAAACACCACGACACGCCCTCCTGCAGCGTGGCCCTCTCCTCTTCCGACACAGCTAAAATCATCGGGACTCAAGGCAAGGTAGAGATTCTGTATCACTTTTAAACAAGCTTCCTGTATTTTCTTTCGTCTGTTTTCACTCTCCCAACCCTCAGTTTGAGTGGATGTCCTCTAGTTCTGGTATTTTGTGAGAGGGAGAAGAGCGTCCCTCTATCCACTTTACTCATGCCCTCCATTATTCTATACGTCTCAATCATATCCCCCCCTCAGGCACCTTTTTTCCAGACTAAAGACCCCCAAATGTTTTAGCCTTGCTTCATAAGGGAGGTTCCCCAGGCCAGTTATCATTTTAGTCCCTCTCTTTTGCACCTTATTCTAGTTCCACTATGTCTAAGTAAAGACTTGATCTAAGACTCACTTGTAGAGATGGGCACGACCAGAAAAAATGACGTTTTGAGTTGTCATTTGTCGGAACGGGTCCGTTTCGGGTCGTTTCCGTTTGTCGTGAAATGTTTCAAAAATTTGTCGTTTTTGTTTGTCGTTTGTCGTTTCCAACGTGATTTAGCGTGAAGAGCATAGGGGCATCCCGCAATCAAGGCCGGCGCTAGGTGTTTTTGCGCCCTGGGCGGGGCGGGGGGGCAAGCGGCGGGGGGAGGTGTGGGTGGGCGGTGGTGGTGGGGGGCCATGGGTGGGTGGTGGCAGCAGCAGGGGGGAGGCGTGGGCGGGCGGCGGCGCGGGCCGCAGGCAAGTGGGCAGTTTGGATATCACTCAAGATAGAGGTTCTGTTCTTGGCTTGCACCCCAAATGTGTGCGTGTGTGCAAGCAAATTGAAGTTGGGAAAATAGAAAATAAATGGTAATATATGACATATTTTTAAAATAAATCCACACCTCCTCCTCCCAGTCGAACTTCCCCCTTTACCCAATAAGAAAAAAAATCCTCACAAACTGCCAGAGGGGAAAAAAAGAATAAACTGCTGTCTACTGCTATTCCCTGCAGCAGACAAAGCTGCAGGGAATCAAAGGAATTATTTTCTAAATTCAATTTCCTCCCTCCCTGCCTAACTTAAATCTAAAGCCTCCAGCCTCCCTCCCAATTCGAATAGCAGCAGCAGCCAGCCACACAGCCCTCCTCCACCCTCAACCACATCCAAGAGCAGACTGCGACTTCTGGAAGGTGCCTCGGCTTTTTATGCCCTCTGGCACATCCAGAAGTGTCAGTCAAAACCTGGCCATGCCATTGGTGGAAGGGTTCAAAAAAATTGCATGGTCCCATCCCATGCCCAGCCCATATGGGCAGGTCTAAAAAAAAATAAAATAAAATAAAATAAAATCAGTGCGACCTTTTACTGCTATTAAAAACCCACTGCTGCTACTATAAAAATTCAGGCATTTAAAATACCTAATTTTCACATGTTTCTGTTGTGCTTTGGTGGGTTTTTGGACCATGATTTAAAAATAAATATTGCGGTTGCCATTTTGGATCCCCCCCCACACCGCATGGCATGGAGACGACGAGGATGACCCCCCCCAGCCTGGTGCAAGCTGCCCAGGACAGGAGAGGGGGGGAAAGGCTGGGGACCCCCCCCCAGAAACCACCCCTCAGGTAGGTGTCCTCAGGCAGGCATATTTTCGCCTGCTTTTTTGGCCGGGAATCGGGGAGGTTTTTTTACTTTTTAAAACTTTTTTTCTGTGCTGCTTGGCAGTGGCATTGCGCGATCACCGCAATGCCATTAACGACAACGAAAACCCGACCCAATTTTTCTTTTTTCGGGTCGGGTTCGAGCTGGAGCGGCGTAATTATCGTTATCATTTCCGTTACGTAACGGAAACGGAAACCGAAAACGGAAACGACAATTTCGCCGAGTCGTGCCCATGTTTACTCACTTGTTCAAATTTCTGTCAGTCCATGGTACCCACAAAGCTCCCCTCCAGCAGTACATTTCAAATGAACCAATTCCACCACCACCCCAAATCAGGTTTCTTAGTGGCTAGTTTGCTGTTTTTCTTTGAAATAAATATTCAAAAATGTTTAACCTACTGATGCCTCAATTAATGTAATTTTCTTGGTATCTATTTTCATTTTTGAAATTTACGGTAGCAGCTGCATTTCCCACCTTCGGCTTATACTCGGGTCAATACATTTTCCAGTGTTGAGGGGTAAAAATAGGGGTTTATATGCGGGTTGAATTATACTCGAGTATATATGGTAAATATGTTCTCCCTCGTGGCCTTCGTGAAGCCACACAAATGGGTTTCCCAGGCGCCCCTGCGCCGGAGGTCGGCCCTCCCCAGCATAGGAAAGTTTGTTAGTCTCCGCCCCCGCCCAGCGCGCCTGCGCGAGGTCTCCTTCCCGCCCAAACCTCAGTTCCTCTTTACCGCCTTCGGCTAGAGGTTCGCCATTGTTAGTCTCCTGCGATTTTGGATTTTTTTCTTCAATTCTGCCTACTTCTCCACTCTTCTGACTCGGACTGCTCGACTAATGCCTTTTGCCCAGCCCTTTAAAAATTGCATCGACTGCGGAGCCAAGGTCCCGCACTCCGATGGACACGAAAAGTGCTTGCTCTGCCTCGGCGAAGAACACCGCCCTGAGGCCTGCGCCATTTGCCGCGGCTTCAGCTCGCAAGCACTCAAGAACCGCCGTAACCGCCTTGCCTCCTTTCTCCTGGAAAAGTCTCTCCGACCTCAACCCATGGAGAAAGCTGCCGCCGACCAGCCCCGTAAGTCCGAGGCCCCTGGGCGGGAGGAGAAGCCCAAGAAGATCCCGGTCCTCCAGGCGGTTTCGAAGCAAAAATCTTCGAAAACCGCCGCGCCCAAGCCCACCAAGCCGGGAAAGTCGTCTCCACCGGCGGCTTCTCACGGCTCCGCCACCCCCGGTTCCCTAACGGTCGAGACGGAGTTCTCGGGTTCGGGATTTCGACTCTCATCCCGGCCCGAATTCGACCCCTTGCTCCGTTCCGACGACTCGGACCAGTCATCGGACGATGACTACGACTCCGGCACCAAGGCGGCCCTCTTTGGAAGAGAGGTCAGGGACCGTGAGGACTCTGCACCCTGTCGAGCCGCGTCCGACACCGGGAGCCGTCGCTCCCCACACCGAAAGGGAAGCTCCCCATCATCGCTCCCTACAAAACTTTCTTCTCCGGGCGTCGAACCCGACCAGAAATCGAAACCAACCCCGTCGAAGTCGGTTTCGGTCCCGGCCACTACCCCTCCGGACCCGTCGGTACGGAAGGCCGAGGACAAAGAGCACCAGCCGGAGAAGAAAAAGAAAAAGACCGACAAGCACTGGAAGCGCCACCGCTCACCATCGGGCACGCGCCATACCGCTTCGAAGGCCGAGCTACCCTCCATCCCGGAGGTCGCCACTCCGGGTCCGGGCACTTCCTCGGTTTCGACCGCCCTGGTAGCGTCCTCGGTAGCAGAGGCTCTAACTCCTCCGGATCAGCGAGCAAAAAAGCGCCGCTCCGAATCCGAGACAACCACAGCGCCAGTGCTGCCTCCTTTTCCAACATTCTCGCTCCGGTTCGATGGTCGTCAATGGCTGGTTCACACTTCCGAACCCGAGGACAGGCAAGAGCCAAAAGAACGCTCCCCCCAGCCATCCTCTGACGAGTCTGGCGGATCCGACGTCGAATCCGAGGCCTCGGATTCGATCCAGTTCGTCACCTCGCCCTCATCTGATCTGGAGGAGAAACTACCCCCATCCTCTTCAGAGACTATGCGTAACTACACCGCATTTGTCGTGAGGATGGCAAACACCATCGACCTGCCGATGCACCAGCCGAAGCCCAAGAGACCTTGCCACATCTTCGGCCGTCTCTCCTCCGACGAGACATCACCGGTGCACCTCACCATGATCCCATCGTTTCTCACGATGGCTGAGGATGCCTTCCAGACCCCGGCTGCCACCCGAGTCTTGAGAAGGCTAGAGGCTCTCTACAGAGTCCATGACGAGAGCGCCCCGTACCTCAACAAACACCCTCCACCGGGTTCCCTGGTCGTGGCCGACTCACAGGTCCAATCCAGGACCAGTCAAACACCCATACCACCCTCGAAAGAAGGCCGCAAATTGGACACCATTGGCAGGCACCTGTACTCGTGCTCTACCCTCATCCACAAGGCTTGCAACTACCAAGGTGCGATGGGGGCCTACCAGCGAGATCTTCTCACTCACCTGCACCCGTTTCTGGAGAAGATCCCTGAAGAACACAGAGCAGAGGCTCTTGCCCTCTATGACGAGTCCATGGCCCTGGCCGGACAACAGATGAGAGCGGCCAAACACACCTTCTACTGCGCCTCCAAGGTGATTAACACCGCCATCACCCTTCGGAGGCACGCCTGGCTCCGCACGACTGGCCTCACTGACAACCACAAGGCCCAGATCGAAGCCTTACCGTTCGACGGCTCCGCCCTCTTCCATGCCACCACAGATGACCTCATGGAAGAAAAGCACAAGAGGCATGACACGGCAAAGAAGCTGAACGTCATCCCCTCTAGATCAACACATTCCTTTCGGAGCCAACCCAGGCGACGATATTGGCCACCCTCCACCCCTTCCACCTCCAGAGGCCACAGGGACAAACAGTCCAAACCGTCCCCTTTCGCCTCCCTCGGCCACAAGTCCAGGAAGCCCAAGTCCTCGCCCCCCCTCTAAGCCTAGAGAGAGGAGGCACCGAGATGACTATTGACTCGGACTCCGTCCGCCTCCGACCCTTCCTCGCCGCCTGGGAAAACATCACTACGGACCGTTGGGTCCTGTCGGTGGTGAGGAACGGGTACTCTCTCGAACTGTCCTCCATGCCTCCACTGGGCAACGTCCTTCGCACCCCGCCCTCACCATGCCTGCTCGACGAGGTCGCCGCACTCCTTCAAAAACAAGCTATCCGTCCAGTCCATCTCAGCTCTGCCGCGGGCCTCTTCTCCCGCTACTTCACAGTCCCAAAAAAGGACGGCGGCCTCCGCCCCATTCTTGATCTTCGGGCGCTCAACAAGTTTCTCATCTACAAAAAATTCCGCATGGTGACTCTGGAGATCATCCCCTTACTCCGCAAGGGAGATTGGTTTGGGGTAGTAGACCTAAAAGATGCCTACTTCCACATCTCAATTCATCCTGCCCACCGTCACCTCCTCCGCTTCGCCATCGCCGACCAAGTCTACGAGTACTGCGCATTGCCCTTCGGACTCGCCACGGCACCCAGAGTGTTCACAAAGTGCATGGCCCCTGTCGCAGCCTACCTCAGGACCCAGGGCATAGTAATCTTCCCATATTTAGACGACTGGCTAGTCGTCGCGGACACCCAAAGCCAGGCCAAGGCCGACATCGCCACGGTCCTCTCAACACTGAGCTCACTAGGCCTGCAGGTCAATTTCGAAAAGAGTCGACTGGAACCATGCCAGGTCGCACAATTCATCGGCGCAATCTTGGACTCCACACGTGCCATGGCGTTCCCACCTCGAGACCGAGTGCACGAAACCATGGCGTTGGTGCGAAAATTCCTCCCGGGGGAGTCGATCCAGGCCGTCCAGGTTCAAAAACTACTGGGCTACATGGCCTCCATGACTTCAGTCCTCCCACACGCGAGGCTGCGACTCAGACCCCTTCAGTCTTGGTTTCTCTCCCAGTTCAACCCCGCCCTGGACCCACCTACCCTTGCGCTGACAGTGCCGCGGAACCTTCCGGAGCACCTTGCCTGGTGGACCACTCACCAAAACATCCTCGTGGGCAGGCCCTTCAGAGACCCCCTCCCCACGATTCAACTCACCACCGACGCCAGCAACACCGGCTGGGGCGCGGTGTGCCTGTCCTACCAGATTCACGACTCCTGGACCCCCCAGGAACGTCTTCTCCACATCAACGAACTGGAGCTCCTAGCGATCTTCAAGGCCTGTCGAGCTTTCCTCCGGCACCTCTCTGGCAATGTAGTACTGACAGTCACAGACAACACGACTGCCATGTACTACATCAACAAACAGGGCGGAACACACTCCCAATCCCTTCTCGATCTGTCCACTCGCTTCTGGAACTGGTGCATCCGTCACAAGATCCACCCGGTCGCTATGCACCTCCCAGGACAGGACAACATAGATGCCGACGGCCTCAGCAGATTACAGCAGTCAAACCACGAGTGGGAGCTCCACCCCCGGGCCTTCTCCCACCTCTGCAGAACATGGGGCACGCCACAGATCGACCTCTTTGTCTCGCCCACCAACAAGAAATGCCATCGCTTCTGCTCCAGAGCAGGCCTAGGCCGGGGATCGCTGGGGGACGCTCTCCTCCTCCCGTGGACACACGATCTCCTCTATGCCTTTCCGCCGATCCCTCTGCTTCACAAGGTCATCACCAAAGCCTCCCAGGAAGCCCCAGACCTCATCCTGGTGGCTCCCTGGTGGCCCAGGCAACCTTGGTTTGCCCCTCTACTTCGGATGGCCTCATCCCACTTTCGCCTACTCCAGATGCCGGACCTCTTGTCCCAGCACGACGGACAGGTGCTCCACCCCGATCTCCCTCGCCTTCAGCTCACGGCTTGGAGGATTCGGAATTGATAGAAACCATACTCAGAGCCTGCCGTAAGCCTTCCACGGTCTCCCAATATACCTACAAGTGGCGCAGGTTCACCTCCTTCGCCGACCAGAAGGGATTCACCCCAGTAAACCCCCATCTCACCTGGGTCCTCCGGTACTTGCTTTACCTGAAGAAATCTGGTCTCACCATGTCTTCTTTAAGAGTGCACTTGTCAGCTATTGTGGCACACCAGCCCCCTTCGTCCCCAGCGGCGAATTTCTTCAAGCACCCTAGGCTGAAGCTCTT
>JAHTLZ010002010.1:538-14640 GCA_023846285.1 Phrynocephalus versicolor
ATAGATAGATAGATAGATAGATAGATAGATAGATAGATAGATAGATATTCTTCAGAGGTGTTGAGAATCAGATTTAGAGCTCAGCTTTCTTCTTCTAGTTGTTTCAAGAAAAATATTGCTTTGCATTTGAAAGATTTTTTGTTTTTAAACCATCTGAAGCTTGGAATGGCCAGGTTTCGATGTGAGATGAGTGAAGATTGAAGGTGCTTGTCATAGTATGTCTCTTTGCCTTCCCTTCCACCCAGTGAACAGTAGAGGTGCAAAGAAAAAAGAAGCCAAAATATTCTTCCAATACAATCGGCCCATCTTGTGGTTTTAAGAGTGGAAAGTAATCAGGGGGGAATTAGAAATTGCTCTATGGAGAAGCACGCTGCAGGACCTCCCATCCACCCTGTGAAACGTGGGGCAAGTTCGGTGTTTCTCCCCTCAAGATGGAAGAAGGAAAGGGCAGGAGGTTTTCTTCAGCTGTTTGGATGAGGCAGGGGAAGTCTCATTGTCTATCCATTATTTATTTATTTATTTATTTATTTATTTATTTATTTTATATAGCTTGTATGCCGCCCACTACCCAAAGGTCTCTGGGCGGCTCACAATCAAAGTAAACAATTCAAATAATTAAAACATCAAATTGCAATAAAATTACAACAATAAAACATTTAAATACAATAAATACAATGTATTAAAATACTACACTAAAATCACCACCAGGACCCACAATAATCAGTTAAAAAAACTTCTGGAACAGCATTGTTTTTACCTGGCGCCGGAATGTCATCAATGTTGGCACCAGGCGGGTCTCGCTTGGGAGGGCATTCCACAATCTGGGGGCAGCTGCCAAAAAGGCCCTGTTCCTACAAGCCATCCCTTTCACCTCCTTGAGGGATGGCTCTTTCAGGAGGGCCCTCTGGCTGGAGCTTATGGTGAAGTTGGTGGGCTGGTCTCAATATAGGACAATCCAACCATAGACGCCAATTTGAGGTGCACCTTCCCAACCTTGGGAGTGAGGCGTTTCCAACTGAGAGCTCAGGGCATTCTCCCCTTTGAGAACTCAAACTCTCCTTCCTCTGTAACGAATCCTCATTTTTAACTACCTCCCCCCCCACCCCTGCAAAAAAACACTTACACTTCTATAAGTTTTGAAAACTCAGTCAGGATGCCAGTTCATGAGGTACAGGTGGAATCTGTGGTCACGCTGCCTCTTAATCGGAACCTGAGAGTAAAAAAAAACTCAAGAGCCCACCTTGCTTCCTAATTCATGGACCGGAACACGCTGTCCTTTGGATGCTGGGCAGGGGAAGAGAGCTGCCCGCCGTGAGACGCTGGGTAATTTGAAGTCAGCGGGGGTGTGGGTGTGTGCAAAGGGATTAACTCCGTTCGCATTCAACTTTATTCTAGAGAGTGGCTGGGCTGCCGGGAGGACAGAAGGAGCTAAACCTTTCCTTAACACCTCCACCACTACCAATTAAAGACATGAATGGAGAATGGATCAGTGGGTGGCTCTTAACCCAAAGCAGCTCGCCACTGAAAGGCCGGTGGCGGGCACCAGCAGGCAGAGAGGGCCATTGTATGCAAGACTCAGCCACTGGGCAGAACAGGATGCAAAATGAGGTAGACCTTTGTTCTGACTTTCGCCTTGTAAGGCCATGCCAGGGTGAGGACTGCCTCAGGCGAAGGGCAAATAACTGAGGTTTTTTTCCCCCTCCCAGTTGTTCCCTATCCTAAGGTCTTCTGAAGATTACAAATTGAATTGGACCCTGCCTTTATCATTGCTTGATTAAAAAGGGGAGAGAGGGGGAGAACTCAAGCAATTAAAAACCCAGTGAGTCATCACTCGACCTAGGTAGGGCTGATTAGTGCTCTTAAAGCAACTCTAGGTGATCTTACTTTGATCCTCGTTTTCTCTTTGTACAAAGGCAGTGTTTATGAAAGCCTCAGCCTTGGCCACCTGGGTAGTTTTCTGTGAATAGGAGCGATGGAGCGAGAGGGAAAGTTTTAAGGATTTTGGCATGCACGGCGAGCTGTGAAATCGCTCTGTAGAGCAAGGAAGGTGGAGGCAGAGGAGAAGAAACACAAGCACCCCCTGTTTCTTGGTTGTAGCCTTCAGCTAGCTAAGGAGGCTTCTCCCTTGTCCCAGGAGGAACGGGTGGCTTCGGATGTTGTGCTGGAAGGAGGGGATTGGAAAGCTATTGTGGGGCACAGACCGTTAGAAAAGTTGGAGACTAGATGGATGCAGGAGATTCTTGCCACCGATTTGTTGCAGGGGCCATTCAAAAAAGTTTTGATCCAACCACAAGGTCTCTCTTGTTTATTCTTCTGGTCATGCCAGGGCCATCAGGGCCACTGCACTCTCATGCTTCCCAGCTCACGGAAGCAGATGCTGGAGACGTCATGGAGGCATTTGTGGGGGTTCCGTTAACGCTACTCACGGTTCCGATGAAGAACCACCATTGGACTCATTTCTCTTACCCCAAAACATTAAACTTTTATTCTCGCCATGGGCGGGTAACACATCTTCAACTGGTTCATTAACATTGTTAACATGAATAAAACGTAAACTGTTCAAGCTGCCTCTGACAACAAAGTCGTTCCTAGCATCCTCGTTCCGAGCATCTGTTTACTTGAAATGATGGGAGGTTCCTCATCATTGCCGGACCATAACAGTGGGTCCTGCAACAGTGATGCTTCACTGTTGTCCATTGTGTTTCCCAACCCCATCCAGGGATCCATCTGGATATGGCACCTCCTGCTCTGGAGACTGTCACTGTATTTGTCCCTTTTGCAGGACTCTCTATGGCAGCTATCGGAGTGGGTAATGGCAATCCTGTCTCTGTGGGTGTCACCGTTTCTTTCTCTGCCTGGGTTTCTTTGTCTATACTAGAGATGGGCACGCATAAAAAAAATGGCATTTCGTTTGTCATTTGGAAGGTCTTTTTCGGTTTGTTTCCGTTTTTTGTGAATTTTTGCAAAAAATTCATTTTCGTTCGTTTCGTTACCATTTACTTCATTTTTTGTGATTTTTTTTAGGATTTTAAGCAATTCACTCATATTGCAGTAATGGAAACGAAACGCACGACAAAATTTCCGGTGTTTCTGTTCGTTTCGTTTAATTTTAGAGACAAAATTTGTTTGTCATTTTGTTATGTAACGAAATGAAAAAACGGAAATGGAAACGAAAAATTGTTCGTTTCGTGCCCATCTCTCATCTATACATCTGATTGTTCTTCTTCTTTCTGTCTGGACGCCTTCATCTCGACCCCTCGCTTCTGTCTGGGTCCTTTTATTCTGACATCCCTCTTTTATAACCTCCTTCTTCCCCATTCTCCTTTCCCATTTGTCAATTAGCATATCAATCAACCAGAACCCCTATGCCAGTGGTGGCGAACCTTCGGCACTCCAGATGTTTTGGACCACAACTCCCACAGTTCTTTGTCATTGGCCATACAAGCTTGGAATTCTGGGCGTTGTGGTCCAAAACATCTGGTGTGCTGAAGGTTTGCCACTGCTGCCCTATACTCTTGGATTTTCTTGTCCTGGTCCCTGAACAGTTGTATTTCTATCCTCCCTAGTTTCTTCCCACTCTATCAGATCTTTCTATATCCCACTCTCAGGTGTGTCTTTTCCCTCTATTCTCCGTATCCAGTTCTCTCATGTCCTCTGTCATGAACTTCATCCCCGTAGACGGCACACTCCCCTTCTCACAGCATTCCAAGACGTAGCACACAGTACTCCAGGTGGGGTCTGACCAGAGCAGAATAGAGTGGGACTATCACTTCCCTTCATCTAGACACTATGGTTCTGTTGATGCAACCAAGAATCGTGTTGACTTTCCTGGCTGCAGCATCATACTGCTAACTCATGTTCAATCTGTGGTCCACCAAGGCTCCCAGATCCCTTTCACAGGTTCTATTCTCCAGCCAAGTGCCCCCCATCCTATATCTGTTCAATTCATTCTTTTTACCTAGATGCAGCACCCTACATTTCCCCCTGTTGAAACCATTCCATTAGCTTTGGCCCAGGACTCTAATCTGTCAAGGTCCTTTTGGATTTTCATCCTATCCTCTAGGGAATTAGCAACCCCTCCCAATTTGATATCATCTGCAAATTTAATTAGCATACTCTCTATTCCTTCCTCCAAGTCGTTAATAAAGATATTGTACAGCACTGGACCCAGAACAGAGCCCTGGGGCACCCCACTGGTCACATCTCTCCAAGCTGAAGAGAGGCCATTTATGATCACCCTTTGGGTGCAATCAGTCAACCAATTACAAATCCACCTAACAGTAGCACTATCTATCCCGTTTTCTATTAACTTCTTAGCAAGAATACCATGGGGAACCTTATCGAACGCCTTACTAAAGTCCAGATAAGTAATATCCACAGCATTCCCCTCATCCCTTAGTTGTGGTTGAAGAGCTCCTAGGAACCCAAAGTCGGGAACCACTGCCCTAGATTGAATGACTAAAATTCTATTGTCAGACATCACACACAGGAAGGCCATTTTGCAAGTGCTTTTTGCATTTTGACAGCTGTTTGTCAATACACCCAAGTGTGCTGATCAAGCATTTGTGCAGCCAAAGCATATTAAGGCGTGCGATGGGCAGCTTGGCGATGTCGCGTACACTGCTTGTGAGTTTCCATTTTATGGTGTGTGATTACAGTAGGTTTTGGTCCACAAATGGATCTGATCCCTCCTTGAAAGCTATTTAAAATTGGCTTCCTCCGTGACATGTCGTGGGAGGGACCCCACCGTTTAACTGATGCCTCCGTACTATAATCCCTCCGGCGGAAGTTAAATGGATTCATAATTTGCCAGAGATGGAAAGGGCAACCACAGAGTGTGCTGCTAAAGCAACGGCAGTGTATTGTGATGCATTTTTCAAGAGGAGAGGTTGAGTTCCTGCCCTCACCTCCAAACACTTTCTCTGGCTGGCACGTTTTGCTTTGACAAATGCCTTATTGAAGGTCCGCTGCCCAAATGTTATGTAAATTGTCGCTTGAACACGCTGCTCTCAGTTGCTTTCACACCCTTGAACTTTGTCTTCATTAGAGATGGACACGAAACGAACAATTTTTTGTTTCCATTTTCGTTTTTTCGTTTCGTTACGTAACGAAACGACAAACGAATTTTGTCTCAAAAAGGAAACGAAACGAACAGAAACACCGGAAATTTTGTCGTGTGTTTCGTTTCCGTTACTGCAATATGAGTGAATTGCTTAAAATCCTTTTAAAAATCACAAAAAATTGAAATAAATGGTAACAAAACGGTAACAAACGAACGAAAACGAAAACGATTTTTTTGCAAAAATTCACGAAAAACGGAAACAAACCGAAACGGACCCTACAAACGACAAACGAAATGCCATTTTTTCGATTCGTGCCCATCTCTAGTCTTCATGCCCTGATTTTGGAGACAGGTGGGAAAGGCATCTGCAGGTGACACCCAACACCAGTTGCCAGCTGGCCTGTTAGACTTCGCCTCCTGTAACACCGTGGAGTGCACCCTCTCACACACCTGTCTCACCTTTCCTCTCCGCTTTTTAAACGACGCGTCACCTGCTCCCAAGTGTCATTCTATCAGCAAGGCGATCTGGAAGCCACCGCAGGCAATCTTGGGCTGCGAGATGCCGGTGATGGTGTGTCCATTTGTTTTATTTATTTATTTATTTATTTATTTATTTATTTATTTTTGCCACTTATAGGCCGCCCACTACCCAAAGGTCTCTGGGCGGCTTCCAGTCAAAGAATTAAAACAGTTAAAACATCAAATATCAATAAATAATTAAAACAATAATAAAACCTTACACTAAAATTGCCATCAGAGGACCCACAGTCTATATTGTATCAATTAAAAAACTTCTGGAGCAGGAAGGTTTTTACCTGGCACCGAAATGTCGTCAATGTTGGCACCAGGCGGATCTCGCTTGGGAGGGCATTCCATAGCTAGTGGGCAGCGGCCGGGAAGACCCTATGTCTGCAAGCCATCCCTCTCACATCCTTGAAGGATGGCTCTTTCAAGAGGGCCCCATGGCTCGATCTTAATTGCCAGGTAGGTTCGTATGGAAGGAGGCGGTCCTTCAGGTATCTGTCCTAGTAATTGCGTTCCAGCAGGATATACGGTGCCAGTGGGTTCGCCCCTGCTTTTGTAAGAAAAGAATTTATTCTGAACCTGAGCACCTCTGCGGGGAAGTAGAAGTTCCACGACAGAGGCTGTTGTAGATACCGAACTTTCTTTCTTGTTGCAGGCAGTAAAATACTTCCCAGTGACTAATCTATTGCTGTCTTTGTTACCCCTTTTATAGAAGAGACATATAAAAGGACTAATTCTGTTTTTGCTCTCTGTTGCTGCTTTGTTTGTTAGGTGTGAGTTAACCTAAGGGTAACTTAGTTCCTTTCTTCCTTCTCCCGAACATCTTTGTAATCATGCTGTCAAGTCAATTCCAAGTTCCCCACCGCCCTGTTCCCAGGTTTCCTAAGTACTGAGTACTTAGAAATGGTTTACCATTCTCTTCTTCTGGTGGTGCTTTGAAAATGTGTTGTTACTTTAATTGATGTTGGACTACAATATCCTATTCCTGTTTCAGTTTAATTACATGCCCCATTAAAATGAGCAGCTGATCTATCAAAATGAAATATAGTTGAGGATGGTTAGTACTCTGTTTTTCCCTATTCCAACCGTGGGTTCTTTACAAGACTCCCCTGCTATACAAATTAGGCCTGTCTTAGAAATGTCAGCAGAGAAAGAAGAGTAACAACACACTGGAGGAGACAAAGATTGGTGGTGTGCAATCCGATTCATTTCAGGTTCTGATTTCCTTTCAAATGTCGAGCCTTAAAGCCCTGAATCAAGCAGTAGAGTTGGTATCTCTCCAGCTGGGTCGATCTCTCTTCAGAGGCAGCAGCTCACTGGGGTGATGTGCAGGGGCTTTTGTAAGTCGGCTACCAGACTTACAAAACTGCCAATCTGACAGTTCATGCCCATCTCCGTGACATGACCTAGAGGTTAGGTGTTCGATTCTCCACTGTCCCTCCTGGGAATACTGCCATCATGTGTGGCTTTGGGCAAGCCGCACAGTCCCAGGACACCCCCCCCCCGCCGCCAAGAAGGATAGGGTAAACTACTTCTGATTATTCTCTACCAAGAAGACCCTGGGGAAAAAAGGATTGTGATCAGACAGAATTGGCATGACGCTGCACGGTTATTATGATGATTATTTAAAAAGATGCTGTGTGCCCATGAGTTGCTTAATGTGTGTAATTCTGGGCACATCATCATCTTTCAAAGTGATATTATAGCATAGATGAAAGTGTGGTAGTTGCAAGGGAAATCACTCACAGTCTCTCATAACACGAGAAGCTGCAGATGCTGAACGAAGCTGACAGTAGCTCCCCGAGTTAGCTGCAGCCTTGGTTATAGCCAGGTCATGTGTTTTAGTTCTCATCTTCACCCACCGTTGTGCAGAGATGTCCGTGAACTTAGTATCTTCTGCCTCTGCGATTTTAACAAGTCCTAGTTGAATTTATTCTTCCGTGGGCACAACAATGCGCACAAAATCAAGCTCTTAAAATAAGCCGACCACAGATAACTGGCGAGGACTCACTGAAAACCTCATCGATGATTTCTTAGCTTAATTTTAAAAACAGGTCTAAATGAAACAATACTTCTTCCATTCTGTGGGTTTGCCTGGTCCGTTGTGCTATAGAAGAAGGTCGGGTTGTAGTTTATGTGTCTCTTGAGACCGAGATACGTTCCTGCCAGGATCCAATGATCCGGACTCACGGTCAAGTCCGACTTAAGTTACACTGGCGGCTTGAATCTGGGGTGCCCCCCCCATACAATGACTGGGATTTGACATGCAAATTGGAACCCACCCACCATTCTTCTCCCCCCCCCCCCATGGGGAAAAGAGCTTAAAACCTGCCGACATCCCAGGTTCCTGCCCAGGAGGGGAAGGGGAGCATCATCAGCTTGGAAGTTGCTCTCTCTTCACTGCCCTTCTCTTCTCTCTCTTGCAGACGGTCCCCAAACCCATCGCGTTGGAGCCCTGTTTTGGCAACAAGGCGGCTGTCCTGTCCGTATTTGTGAGGCTGCCTAGAGGCCTGGGGGGGATCCCTCCCCCGGGGCAATCAGGTAAGTCTCCATCCACCCCTGGGGCATATCTTCCGGGTGGTTGCCCCCGTTTCTCTCGCGCTGCCTCCGGCCTCGGAGCGCTGTTCCCGGTCCTCTCCTCCGTAACTCGGGATTTCCTCTCCCGCCAGGTCTCGCCGTGGCGAGCACGTTGGTGGACATTTCGCAACAGATCCCGATTGCCTACAAGGAGAAATCGGGAGCGGTACGGAATCGCAAGCAGCAACCTCCAGCCCAGCCTGGGACGTGTATTTGACGCACAGACATCAGAACTGCCTCTTTAGAGTTTTAAACACAAGGGAGAACTGGGCGACGGAGGCACAGGGACAAAGATCTCGTGGGACAAAGGAGACTTCCAAAGGACCGAGGCCACGTGGCTCGGAACTGCCGGGCCTGCCTCGTGGCGTGGGCGCCACCTCCGTGGGCTTTGCTGGACCTCTGCCCCTTCTCAGACTTGCCAGTCCCCATTGTGCTGTATACGGCTCCACGTTTTTAACGTCGCTCTCCTTTCTCCGTTCAAGGGCCGTCCGTGGCCAGGGCCTCTGCATCCCATTTCCACTGTTGAACATTGGCATTAATGCGGAAGAGCCAGGGGTTTTTTTTTTTTGGTGGCGGGGGGGTGGGGGGGAGGGGACAAGATCCGTAGCTTTTCTAGGTGGAAAGTGCTTTGTGGCATTTTGAGTTGGGCTTTCTCCCCTTCCCCTGCTGGCTCCCCTGGCTCCCCCCACCCCCAGTTGTACAAGAAAAGGTGTTGCACAAACAGACAATGATCTGCCCTCAGCTGCCAAACCCCTCCGTGTCCGGAGAAGATAATTCCGTTTCCTCTGGAGCCCAGTGGGTTAGGTTACAGACATGCCATTTATTGTCTCTCTTACGTTGAGGTCTCTCTTAAACACAAGGAGCTCACCAGGTTCTTAGGGCTGCAGCGTTCTTATCGTCCGATTTGGCTATACACCGTTTCACCGAAGAGTCCCTTTGCAGGAAGATAACGTTGTGTGCATATTTGTGTGTAGTTGTGTAACCGGAGAGCCAAGGAATTGGCAGACAGTAAGGGTCCTGGTGTAACTACTCCCTTCTCTTTTATCCATGGCCTTTTTTTAAATGTTGTGTCGTTCAACCAGTGGCAGACGTAGAGGCACTCGCCTCTTTCAAGGTGATGGTCACGGTGGGGAGGGTCGTAGGAAGGCAGGGAGGAAAGACCAGGGTGCTTTTGCAGGGCCTGGGTCATCTGACAGCTTCCGTTTCTGGCAGCTGTTGCACAGATAATTCCTCTTGCACAGATAATTCCTCTTCCACGATTCCACCTCGTCCTGTTCTTCCTATTTCTTCAACCCCGTGGTCAGACAGCCAGTGGAAAGGACCACGTCCTGCACTGTGGAAGGGTGGAAGCGATGCTGTCTGGTTTGATATTCTCTTGCAACTCCCCCTAGGCTCCCACACACAATACCTCACAGTAATGCTGCATGTCAGGTGCATGTGTTTCAGTTCAGTCTCCTCTCAGTGCCATAATTAACCTACAGGAAGGGTATTACGTACCCGTGGGACGCTTCCCCACACCTGTTGGCCCATCAGCTTCTGCCCCAAGAAGGGCACAAACTGCTTCCCAAGGATAAAGGGCCCTCCTATTTGGGTGATCCGGGTTCAACTGCCATCGCAAGACTAGAGATGCCCTTGTTCATTCTACCATGATAAATCCTGGCATGTTCTCATCCCAGCATGCTCTGGGCGAAGGTGGGCAGAAGCGCGGAGTCCCACTGGCTGGCAGCTTAGAAGCAGGTGGGTGGGCTTGGCGACATACCTTTGCTCCAGACTGAGCAGGTGTTGCAGAATCAACATCGGTTGGAAACGACTGTAGCTCACCTTTTATCTTGCTCTTAGCACCTGTTACGTTCTTTCTGAACATCTTCCACCCGCATGCTTCAGGGTGGAAGGGGTAAGCTTACACCACTTTGCTTGAGCTGAACCCGGGCTTGCGCATGAACGGTTGGAAGTTGCTTGACCGTGCACGCCGTCCCAACCCACGGGGAGGCCTGGCAGTTCCTCTGAATGATGGTGCAAACTCCTATGGCAGCCTCAGGAGTTTGCACCCACTCCTTTTGTAAGGCCTGGTTGTGCTGTTTGTTGTGTAGCCTTGAGTTGAGACTCTACACACACTGGGAGAGGGGGAGAGAAGCAACAGCCATCACCTGGAGCAGTGAGGGGGTGTCTGGTCAGCTGGTCGCATCATGTCTCGGGGAGGGTCAGGCATCATTTTCCTGTTGGCTGTTCCCACATCTCCTCCCCCCTTCCCTTCCTGAATCCAACACTGTAGCATCGTTGTCTTTTTGACTGAGAATCTGAGGGAGCTAAGAATGCGTAAGACAAGGGCTTAGATTGATTATTTGGCGGCAGTGGCGGGGGGGAGGGGAACTTTTGTACAACTGGAATTGCCCAGTCATTTGAATCCCGTAGCAGATGCATGATCGAGCGACCAAAGCTACCTGCAAAAAGTGCAGCAGTTGTGCATATTAATGAATGAATCTGTGCCTCCCTGGACAGAACTGGAGCACAAGTCTGATTAAAAACCGCATCTCTCCGGCACCTCAGCTCACTCCCAATTTCCAAGCATCTTCTCTTAAACCTCGTAGCTCATCTGAAGTGTTCCTGGTTAGTGGTGGGCAATGATGGGCTCTTTTGGGGGGGGGGTTAAGGAATGCACAAAATGACCCCAGTTTTCCTTGGAAAGAACTTCCCCCGTTTGCCTTTCTATGCCGCACGGACCAGGAGAAATGTTGCTGGAAATCCCACATCCTTGGTTTAGAGCAGTGGTTCTCAACCTGTGGGTCCCCAGATGTCCCTGGACCTCAACTCCCAGAAATCCCTTCCAGCACAGTGAGTAGTTGAGGCTTCTGGGAGTTGCAGTCCAGGAACATCTGGGGACCCATGGGTTGAGAAGCACTGGTTTAGAGGGTTAGATCGCCTCTTGTTTTTCATTTATCGAGGAACTCTTTTGACGGCGGGGGGAATAAGGAACCCAGCTGTACCAACTTCTTGTGGTGGGACTAGCTTCAGCTCTTGGACTGCTGGCTGGTCCATGATCACCGTTGCCAATGGTGTTCTTGTTTGGTGCCCTTCTACCGCCCTTTACCTCTTCCACCTGCAGAGCGAGGCCAGGGCGGGTGGGTGGGCCGGCGGTTTTATCTTTGTTTCCCTTCTATTGTCCGACTTCACGGCGGCCTCCAGCAGAACCAAAAGTCAGACGGGATTAATCCAGCACTGCGGGGGCTTGTTCTAACGAATCCAGGAGCTGACTCCCAGGGGGTGAAGCCTGTCCCCTGGGCGCTTTCCATCCGAATTATTTCATCTGAACTTCCAAAGGTCACTTGCCGGTTGGGTAGCTAGGAGCGCGGCTTGGCCCGGCCAGCAAGCCCCTGCCGCCGAATCAGCCTGCTGACAAAACCCGGGAATGATCGCTTGAGGAAGGAACTGGGGAGGGGTAAAAAAAGGAAGCCAGCGTGCACCCACCTGTGTCTTGTCTTTACCTGTGTGTCTGTCACAACGGGAAATGAGAAAGAGAACCCTGCCTTTGTACATAAGATGGAACCGTGTGCAGGATGTCGGGGAATTTATTGTGTTTGTAAAATGGGTATATAATGTACTTACGGACACTTTTAAAGATTACGGATGAGTTTTGTCTTTAATGATTTGTGCATATCCTGATGCTGCCGCCGAACTTTTAAGCTGTCAAACTGTTTAAGCAGATAATAATTTGGGAAGGAGAAGGGAAGGGGAAGTCCCCTCTGAACAGGATGTGTGAATTTGCAAGGCTGCAGTCCTCCGTGGAGGTTGCCTGCACAAGGTAGCCGTCTCACCGCCTGCCGGATTTCCACCTGGGCTTTCAAAGGACCAAGCCTTCAACCGTTCTCTGATTGAACGCCAAATGCCAGTGTTTCTGCTTTTCAGAGAGGGCTCCCACGGGAGCTGGGAATCCGTTTGCCAGGCAGGTTTGTGGCTCTGACGTTCTCAGGGTTTGAGACTCTGAAAGCCGCTGGTTTGGGCCCTATGTTTTGGAAGTTTGAAAAGCTCCGAATCTATTCTGAAATACTTCCCATCCTCCCCACCCCTCAACAGCCTTTTGCTCCATGGGGCAACGCTCACCCACGCTCGATACAGACCAAGGAGGAAAGAGGTAATCTGTTGGCGGCCCTGGCACGCCCCCTCCCCTTGCTTACAGATTGTCAAGTCAGAAATGTCTCCCACGCCCAAAGTGCCAACTTCCGCTGACTGCCTGGTGCCTGTGATGCCTTTTACCTTCCCCTGCATCCTGTCCGTGAATCATGTCGCTAACCGTGGCGAACCGCAAATGCTCCCCAAAATGATAGGCTGTGAGAATACACCTCTTGGCCGGTTTCTGCTTCCTTCTAGTTACCCGGCACCCTGGGTGGTGTGTGTGTTTGTTAATTGCCCCACTGAGCCTTTCGGAGTGTGAAAATATATTCACTTCCAGTATACTTTTTAAATTACTGTCCGAAACAAGCTTTGACGAAAATGCATGTTTGGTCAAGAATCCAAGAAAACGAAGAATTTCACTGCTCGCGAAAAAGTTGGCCTCAAAGCATCGGAGCTGCCATCCAGGTGCAGAATCGAAACGTTGCCACCAAGTCATTTGGGGGTGGTCTTAGGCAAGCACCTCCCCACCCCACGGCTTAAACCTAGCCCCACCCTTGAGATACCTCTACACTCCCTTAGAGGGTTGTGTATGTGAAGACCAAGTGATGCATATTTATTTTTTTTAAAGGGGAGGTCTGGCTGTTACCGTCCTTCCATCTGTCACCCTCCTTGCACATCGTCATGCTGCTGGAAGTAAAACCCAACGCTCACCTGAGCCCACCCCCACCCCCACCCACCCTCCTCCCTGGCATCAAAATTACCCATGGTCACTGTAAACAGGAGAGTTGTGTGAAATTGATTTCTTCCCATAGAATGGCTGCGATCCAATCCCTGCTGTGAGCCGTCCGAATAGCAGCCCCGCTGCCTGTTTCCTTTGTCAGGGTGGCTGCAGGGCCCGCGTGAATTCAGACTTTCAGGCGGTTGCGAGGCCAGGTGGAGAACCTGAATTTGGAACCCGCCGGGTCCAGCGCCCCCATTGAACAGGGAGGGGGGTGACCCTTGGAAGTCAAAGCAGGGGTGGCAGCAGTCCCCCAGGCAGCTCCGTCTCCCAGAGACATAGGGGGAAAGATTGTGTCAGGAGTAGGAACTGCCAAGCCACTCCAGTATTCCTGCCAAAAAAAAAACTACACACACACAGAGCTACGGCCCCTTTGATGCCCCAAAGAAGAAGAAGAAGAAGAGTTCAAAGGGGGTTGTCATTGTTGCATGTCAACGGAAGGGGATCCTGTCCCTTCACAAGAGTCCATCCTTGGTTCCTCACACTGAGACAGCACTTAGAAATGCCAGACCGAGTGGCCTTTCAGGGCGGGGGGAAATTACTTTTTTTGACCACTGTTCCCAGAATCCCTCTGCTAACAAAGCCAACGGGATCCGCCTAGTTCAGCAGCCCGGTTTGTGCTGTGACCTTCTGGGAAGTCCCACCAAGGCAGGGCGTGAAGGTTGCAGCTCCAGCACCAGCGATCTTCAGAGAGACCCGACATGGGAAGGTCTCCCATCCATGTTGAATGGCCAACAGCACCTCCGGGCTTGCCACGCCTTCCGTGGCTTCCCTGTCTCCCTTCCGCGCTCCCCCCCCCCCGTTTGAAATACATGGCATTGAAATGGATGGACATGGTAATTTTCCTCCCATGCTTTTTCAGCGGGCCTTGGTCCTTGTTCAATCTCAATGCCGACATGAGGATGGCGGGTTGAATATGTTGGCCCTGTAAATTCTTTTTGACCTGGTTGTCTGTGAAGATTCTCAGTCATCCAGGTGAGTTTATCTGGAAGTTGAGTCATGGCTACTGGACTTCTTTTTTTGAGAGATAGAAACGTTTTGCTGTTCATC